>OY821517.1:26271619-26508168 GCA_963682025.1 Cordilura impudica
TTGGATGGGGGATAGGTCTGAACATGCAACCCTTTGCACCAATTTCAACAGCGTTCGGCCTTATACACAAAATGTTATCAAAATATATTTATGTTTGCGACCTGTATTTTAATTACATGGACACAGAAACGGACGGACGGACAAATGGACGGCTGGACGAACGCTCGACGGTTCGACTCAGAAATCGATTCTGAGTCAGGTATAATAAAACGTGGGTCTAGTTCAAATATTTTTGGTAGTTAAAGTTTTGAAATAAATTAAACTAATATTAACAAAGGTTCCCATAGGCACCCTCAGCTGCTACGGATTTATGGAAAATCAGAACATATGGACATGGCAAAAAGACTAATACTAAAATTTAACTAAAGGGTGTTCCAACAAAAACGCAATTTTTAAATCTGGCAACATTCGAAGTCTCATTGTTTGACATTTGAACAATTGTTATTGTTTGCTAGTAGAAGGTACGAGGTTAGTAAAAATGGAGCGCTACACGAATGAACAATGCATTCTCGTTGTGATTTACCAAAATGGTGAAAGTTTTGCGGCTACAGTTCGCAAATTGCGATCAATTTGGGGTCACAATAATGCTCCAAAAGAGTCAACTGTAAAGAGATTAATGGATAAATTTGCCGAAACTGGGTCTGTTAGTGATGTAAATACAACAACGCGCCATCGACCAGGTCGATCGACCGAAAATGTCGCAGCTGTACGTGATGATGTCGCTCAAACTCCATCCACCTCAATTCGACACCGAGCTCAGCAAATTGGTGTCTCCAAATCCACTATGCAGCGAATTTTGACGAAAGATTTGCATCTTCATGCATACAAAGTTCAATTGACTCAGGAACTGAAGCCAGCTGACCATGGACAGCGAAGGGAGTTCGTTAATTGGGTATTGGAGAGACAACATGAAAATGCTGATTTTGCCGCTAAAATCATCTTCAGTGACGAGGCCCATTTCCATCTTGATGGCTTCGTCAATAGGCAGAATTGTCGCATTTGGGGTGAGGAAAATCCTCGAGTGATTCACGAGAAGCAAATGCATCCTCAACGTGTCACTGTGTGGTGTGGTTTTTGGGCTGGAGGAATCATTGGACCTTTTTTTTATGAAAATGAGGCAGGTCAAGCGCAAACAATCAATGATGTTCGGTATCGTGAAATGATAACCAGTTTTATCTTGCCTCGAATTGAAGAAATGAATGTGGAGGGCATGTGGTTCCAACAAGACGGCGCCACATGTCATTAGAGCCAGAGAAACAATTCAATTGATGCATCAGTCATTTTCCGGTCGTGTTATTTCGCGTTTTGGAGATCAGAATTGGCCGCCTAGATCGTGCGATTTAACACCATTAGATTTTTTTCTTTGGGGTTTTTTGAAGTCGATGGTTGACGCGAATAAGCCGACGACGACTCAAACCTTAAAAGAGGAAATTGGACGCTGCATTAATGAAATACCTCAGCATTTATGCAAAACGTTCATTGAAAATTTCATTAAAAGATTGCGTGCATGCCAGCAAAGCCGCGGCGGCCATCTGCACGATATATTGTTCCATACATAACCTCATTCTGTCTACTTTACGATATAATAAAGTTTCACGATTTTTTTTTAAATATCTGTGTTTTATTTAAAATTTAAAAATTGCGTTCTTGTTGGGACACCCTTTATTTAATATAAGACTAGATTTCCTGAATAAGTAATTTCAGATCAAGTTCCCTTTCATAAAGGATTGGGGGGTATATCAACCACGCGTCTTCACTGATGGCACAGAGATATGATGCAAGCATTTTCTCCTGGGATTACAATATCCAGATTTCCATGAGACTATCGCTCGATGCTAATATTTTTCAAGCGTAAATTCTAGTGATCAGGGATGCTTGTAGAATTTATATTCAAATAATGTCAAGGGAAATGTAGGCATTTTTATCGACAGACAGATAAAACTTCTCTCCCATAACTCCCAAGGATAAGCCGCCTTTTTGTGATTACTCTAGTATGGATCCCCGGCCATAGGAATTATTACGGACAGACGATCTGGCGAAGAAAGTTTCTGGTTTTATGTTTTTTAGGCAGTGTTAGTCGCAGCTCCACTAGGAACCATTAAGGCAAGAATCTCCGTGTAGAGTAGAATATATTTAGGAATATTGATACATGTACGATTGCGAGACGTATGTGGCCTAAGGCGGACCCATTCTCTACTGTAGAAATAGTAAGGGCATTTAAACATTTACGGTTGTCTTGAGGTGTCACCGGGAGGACGAAAGGCAAGCAGGCAGACTCAGCCTTGAACTTATCGAATATTATCGTAGCTGTGGTGTACTCGGAATACAGGAAACAGTATACCACTCTTCTGCGATTGTGCAGCTATGTGTAGTAAGAGATATAGAACTAAAAGACAAAACTAATGAAACCGTAACATTTCTGATCAGCACAATCCAAAGCTCCAAAGTAGCAATGGGAAAATTTGCTATGAAATCTATAATATTAATAGGCTAGGCGATTTCTTGTGACCGATGTTTTGTTCTACCGTTTTATCCCAATTTTGACCAAACGTATATTATTTGAATGGTATTTCATTTTAGCTGTTCACCAGATTTACAGATTTTTAAATCTTTCCCTTTATTTTGAGTAAATTGAATTTAAAGTTGCTACTAACACATACATAAAATTATACAAATGCTAGGTGTGTGTTTATTAAATTTGGTAATGTGTTTGTAATAAAAATGAGTTTGTTTTTTTTTTTTTGTTGATTTGTGAATTACCCATAATTGATTATCATACCTTTATGGTCTTTATTTAATGAAAAAATAAAATTTTCTAGAATTTGCAGTCGAATTTCCAGGGCAGGAATCTGCTAGTTAAAATTATATTTCAGAACTATTTCATGGTAGTTATATATGTGAATTTGGCACCAAACCTTTTACACAATACCATCCATATAAATATATAAAAATGTTATAGTTTGTAAGGAATAATATAAAGACAAAAGCACGGTCGCGCATGCTCCATGTATTTTTATTTTAAGAATGCCTTTCAAACGCTGTTAATTTTATTATAAATTTGATTATGGTCACGGAGAGAAAACATGAAAACGTCTTAACAAAAATGATAAAATATATTAACGACATTCTACTCCTGTTTCCCTATATATATAAGATAGGATCAGGTCATCCATCAATAAGTTATTGACTTGTTTCCAACATTAGGTTAATATTATCCATATGTAAGGAATGAGTTCGAAAAAATCTTACATACATAAAATGAAATAAGGAAACCAATGGTGCCAGAGTTTTGATATTTTTATTTAACTGAAATTAGACTAAAGCTTACAAAAATAAAAGATAATCTTTATAGTTCTATACTTATGACTTATGGATGTTTTCCGGAAAGTTTTCCATTAGGGATTTTACAATGGTTTCTGGTTGTCCGTTTAAAAATTTCAACATTTTGCGACACCTCTTTTTGCACTCTTTAACTCCCTTTTCACAAGAGCCCAATATATTTCCACTTGCCTAAGCTCCGGAAAGTTTGGAGGATTTGCCTCCCTTGGTATAAAAACCCAATTATTGTTATTGTTCCACTCAACCCCTCTCTTCCCGTAGTGACAAATCGAGCCAAAAATATGTGGACACATTGTGTTGGCTTAAGAAAGGAAGTAGTCTTCTTTGCAAACAGTCCTTAAGGTAGATTTCGATATTTATAGAGCCTCTTGTAAGAACTGACTTGCTTCTTTTGCCGCACCTGCATATTGTTGGGAATTTCGTTATCTTTTGGGTCCTAAACTTATCTGCCACACTTCCTCGAGCATTAGCAACATAAAAATTTTCGCCAGGAAGCTGCGTAAAATCTGCCAGTACATACGTTTCGTCAGGAGTATTTTTTTATAAAACATGATTTCAAGTTCCGTGCTCTGTTTTTGGCGTCTAAAATATTTACAAAGTTCCTGTCTGGAACATTTTGGACTTTGTATGTTTTCAAACCTTCATTAGCTTTAACATTTTGCACCAAATTGTCTGAGCACTGAGCTAATGGGGCTGCTTTTCTACCGGATGTGGTGGGAGTTTTTTTGCAATATGATTTCTTGGTCTTACAAACATCAAGTGGACCTTTTTTCTTCTCGAATCAAGCTTCCTATCGATGGTCAATTTTTTCTGATATCTTCTAATAACATTGGGAACAGTTTCACGAAGACCTTTGATTCTTTGGGCAACTTTTTGTAGGACCAAGGAGGATTGTGTTCAAAATATTTAATAATTTTATTACGTACTTTCATTACTCTTTTTAATCAAACAGCAAATGAACAGGATTGTTATTATATATAATAACTGACATATTTTTCAGATATAACTTCGATTTAAGATTTTTTCGATCTCACTCCTTATCTTATTTGGTTACTTGTGTTGTTTAATAGTTATTTAGTTTGATATAATTTGATTCAATAAAAGTTATTCATATGGTAAATCGCATACTTTTAAGACAATTTATAGTTTCTATTAAATAATTCTTTCAAAACTCTTAAACAGTATAACCACAAACTTTAGCTGCAGTTTTTACGTTTGTTTAGACCGATGCTTCTAGTACGTTTCGCTAAAATTGGGAATTGTATCGATGAATCAACTGTTTTTTTTTTTATGAGGGGTTTAAAAAAGTTTGATAATAAAAAAGCGCAGTTTGCTGATATTAGTCTTTCTTGTAATTTAAATTAAAGAGAATAATATTTTGTTATCTTATCAAAGTCAAGTGACATAGAGAGCAAGCAAAATTAGAAAAGTTTGAAAAATAATTGTAAATTGATAGGACTTTTATCTATTTATAACCAATAAATAGCCTTTAAATAGTTAACAGAAGCAAATACTAATTTAAAATTCTGATTGTCAAGTCACTTGTTTAGCAACTTACTATGGAGCACGATGGATCACAAGAGCATTGATAAGGGCAGTCTGTGTGACGACTGAAGAAGGGAAATAAATGGAAATTTTTCTCTATTGTACTAGTTAGTTGTAACGCACCTAAGGCGCCCATTTTGCTTTTGTGACGCTTACTTTTCGAGATATAATTGATTTTATGTTCCCCGCCATAATTTTACGTATCATCTGGAAAACCTATTAAATAGTAATTGCTCAATAACAGCCCGGAGGCAAAATGTCCACCAATTCGATCTACGCTGCTTAGTTTTCAAGATATAAGGGATTTTATGATCCCCGACAAATTTTTAAGTTTTTCGATTTTGCAATCCTAAAACAAGTATGAAAATTATACCCTATACCATGGTTTAGAGATCCTATCTCTTCGGTCCAACTATTTCGATATAGAAAATAAGCATAAACCAAATTTGAGTGGCATTGTTATTAATTTTTTTGGCTGCAGAAAGTTCATATCGGATGCTATATTTATATGGGGACTAGATCGAAAAATGGACCGATCCTGACCATATTTGGTAGTCACTTATATTTTGAAAAAATATATACAAACCAAATTTGAGAAAAATCTGTGCAATATTTTTGTTTTCTGGTAGATTTAAGTGAAGATCGGGAAGCAGCTCTATAAAAGGTCTATGACTAAGAATTGTCCTAAAGGGATTTTATTTGGACTACTGATTAATGGATATATGATAATTTGGATCTTATGCAATTTATGTCGATTTAATAGGGGTCATTTGTATGGGGACTATGTCCGAGTATGGACCGAATTTCACCAATTTCAATAGCGTTCATCCTATGACCGATAAAAGCTGATATACCACATTTCATCAAAATATATTCATATTTGCGACCTGTAGTTTGATTATAAGGTTTACGTGGATACACAGGCGGACGGACGGACGGACGGATGGACATCGCTAAATCTACTCAGAAAGTGATTCAGAGTCGATCGGCATAATAAAAGATGGGTCTAGGTCAAGTATTTTTGGTAGTTACAAACAGCAGCACAAAGTCATTATACCCAAACCACATAGTGGTATAGGGTATAAATAGTTAAACCACAAATTGGATGATGCTTTCCAAAGAGGTGGCAAAATGTTAACCAATTTGCCGTAAAAAGCTGAGTTTCCGATTTTATTAAAATCTCAAAATTAATTAATTAATTAATAGTGTAGCTCAGATTCATAAAAAAATTTAGAACTTAAGTCTATTCAAATTAATGTATTTACAGTACAGTAGAGTGAAAATTTTGCCGTTCATGAATTATTTTAAGAATATGATGTTCATTAAATTTTGTTAGAAATTCCTCATAGAGAAATGTCTTACTTTTTATACCCTCCACTCCAGTGTGCAGAGGGTATATATAAGTTTGTCATTCCGTTCGTAATAATTAGAAAAAAAATTTTGGACCCCATAAAATATATGTATATATTTGTGATCCTTATAACAACCGGAGTTGATATAGCGATGTCCGTCTGTCCGTCTGTGGAAATCACGATGACGGCATCAATCGGGCAGCTAGGGTGCTCGTTGACATAAAAAATGATTCACTAACATCCTGAAAAGTTTGCTATTTAAAATCGTCCAAATCGGTCGGTTAGGGCCCGAGATTTGAATGAAGAACTAAAAAAAGTCTTGAAAAAATATAATTTTCTATGTTGTTCTTGTCACGATCACGCCCTCAATAGTGCAGCTACTGTGATCATTTGTAGTGAGAATGATTCACCAAATTCATGGGAAGATTTCTGTTTCAAAAATCATTAAAATCGGTGGAACAGGTCCAGGGAAATCTCTGAAAAAGTAAAAAATGTTTCTATATTGTTCTTGTTGTTATTCTAAATGTTGTATTGTTGTCATAGCTGGACTTGTTGTTTTTGTGGTCTTTGTGGTAATAATATAATAAAAACTAACCCTTTGTACATTTTTTTATTAACTCTGGTACAAAATTTTAAAAGTTTCCATTGTTTTGGCATCACTAAAAAAAATTTGTTAGATAATTTCTGTTATTACCACGAGCCTGACTGCAAAATTTAAGATCGAACGGGTCACGGGAAAGGGGTTAAGATCAATCCAAATTTTTTTCCACAAGCAGACACTACGAGTTAATATATGTAGAGGGAGTAAAAATTCACCAGCATCTAAAGCAAATAATGCTAAAATACATAGTGGTTAATAAAAAAAACAATGTAAATTTAGCAAAAAAAAATTTTATGTATAAATTTATTTAAAGAGAAAAACACAAAAATAACGTTTGATGTTGTATTTTTTGTGTGTAATATACATGTAGCATACATGAACGTATTAAATAATACAAATAATATACATATATTATATATATGTATATATGTATGTCCATAACAACTGCATGGTATATTATTTTATTTACATAAAATTCTGCAATATTTTGTTGTGGGGAAAATACATTTATTTTGCATTAACAGAGTGTCACTTCATTTTGCTCAGCGTGACTATGCCACAGTAGATGGCGCCACAATTTTTGTTTGTTCTAATTAGCTTTGCAATAGTTATTTCTATTTTAACATGAATGTTAATATTTTCAACTAGATATCATACAGAACAATGTTAAAAGTATACACGGGCTGGTCTTTTATTTCATACGTTTTTTCATTTTTCTTTTACAAATATAACATAAGTTTGGCATATTAACTTTTTGTTGTCTTTACAAAATAGAGTTACCGAGTTCATCAATAAGTTTCTTGCTTTCAAAACAGTTCTACATAGTTATATAGAATTATTATTCTGCTTTACCTACAAAATATCTGATTGCGATTACATCTAATTTTTAAAAATTGTTTATAATTACTAAAGCATTATTATTCACATAAATACAAAATTGCACTTTTTAAATTTTCCATTCAAATTTAAGAAAATTTCAATTCTAAAAACTAGAATTAAAAATTTCCAATTATAAATTACAATTATTTGAATTTCAGAAAATCATATCAAAACGTCGGAAATTATAATTTTAAATTTAGAAGACATCAATTGCATCTTTAATATATAAATTTTATTCGTTAAACACAAATTGAAATTCAAAAAAAAAAGAAAAAACACCAAATACCTATGTTTACACTTAAAAAATGTTTACATTTAAAAAAAAAATATTGACATTCAGGAGAAATTAATAGCTTTTTAGTACCGAGATACAGTAACTTCTTTTAACGATAGCACTACTCAACAAAATGAAAAAAATTTCATGTACTCCGGATGCGATAATTTTTTCTGTGTAGATAACCTTGACATGAGCTCGAAAAACGCAATAAAAAATTTTTTTTTCGTTTGGTTTTTTTTTTTTTTTTTTTTTTTTTTTTTTAAATTTTAAAAATTTTTTTTTGGTTAATTTGTTTCGTCCAGCATAACTCGGGAACCACTAGCCCGATTTAATTGAATTAAATTGTAAAAAATTTAAAATTACAATTCCCTTAATCTGTTTATATATTGTTTTCCTATACAAGCAACAGTTTCCAAGTTAAAAATGAATATATAAAGGAAAAAACTTATTTTTGCCTAAAGATTTAAATTTTTTTTTTTTTAAAAATCCATAAAAAATCCCAAATGAAAAAAAATGTCAAATCTTATTACTTTTACGTAAAGATACATAACCTATGAGCAAAATAAGAGAAAGATCATGAAAATCGATGCACGCGTTTCGCTTTTATTCGCAATTGAGTAAAGGTATGAATTTAAAAAATTTGCTCGACATATGCACAACTTTGTCTATGGTAAGGTTTTTTCTTTTTTATTACAAAAAAAATTAAAATTTGTTGGGTGACAAAAATATATGACTTTAAATTAAAAAACAATTCGATATATGTACAAGAAATTATCCTAAGGATATCAACATTAATTAATTATAAAAAAGTTTAAAAAAAAAATATCTAAACACAAAAATAAAAACCTTCAAATTAAAAATAATTATGTGCTTTTGTCTTTCTTTTATATTGTTGTGGGTCTGTTTCTCTTATTAGGAACCAGATATAGTCCCCCATCATAGCTTCGTTCCAAAATCCTTGGTATCGGTGCTCAATTTCTTTCATTTGCTGATGAAAACGCTCACCATGCTCGTCACTCACATCGCCCAGGTTGTCCGGAAAGAAGTCCAAGTGCGAGTGTAGAAAATGTATCTTAAGCGACATATTTGCTCCAATTTTTTTATAATTTTGGAGTAGTTGTTCGACGATCTCTCTGTAATTTGAGCTTTTGTTGTTTCCAAGAAATCCGGAAACAATTTGCCGAAATGAGTTCCAAGCTGCAGCTTCATTTGGTGATAAAATGTGTTCAAACTGTTGGTCTTGCAACAACTTTTTAATTTGCGGACCGTCGAAAACGCCTTCCTTAATCTTTGCCGATGAAAGGTGAGGAAAAATGGTTTTTAAATAGGCGAACGCTTCGCCATCTTTGTTGATAGCTTTCACGAAGTTTTTTATGAGTCCGAGCTTTATGTGAAGAGGTGGGAGAAAAACATTTTCCTTTTTTATGAGTGGTGTATATTTCACGTTGTCGCTGCCGGGGATGAAGTTAACTCTTTCTGTCCAACTCCTCCTGGTGTAATGATGTTGACGATCGCGGCTGTCCCAAAGGCAGAGAAAACAACAGTACTTTGTGAATCCACCTTGTAATCCACAAAGGATACCGATAACCTTAAGGTCGGCACAAACTTTCCAATCGTGTTTCTCATAGTTAAGGCACTTTAGTAGATTGTCCATGACTTCGTATGTTTCCTTGGGGTCAACGGCATGAGCAATTGGAATCGAAGGTTTCTTGTTGCCGTTGTGCAGTAAAATTGCTTTAAGGCTCTGCTTGTTGCTGTCGATGAAAAGACGCCACTCTCCTGGATCGTAAGAGTACCCGAGTTCACCAAATAATCCGGGAATGTCCTTACAAAAACAGATGTTGTCTTTTTTTGTGTAGTACCTTGCGTATGGTTCATGACGCTTCCTGTAGATTGTTGTCACCACACCAGGAGCCAAGAAACCGAACTGTTTCATGCGCGATGCATGCAACTCTGCATCTTCCTTGGAGAGTTTCAATTCTCTAACCCAATCGTTCAGTTCTGCTTGGGAACATAAGCGTTGACCTCCATGCAATGTATATGTTGACTCGCATTCTGATGTGGTTCCTACTGTCTCCGGATCTGATGATGGATGTATCGCCTCATTATTAGATGCCCATCTTGAAACGGGCGGTTGCGGGTCCACTGGTTCTTTGGAAAATGGCACTGGAAAATTCACTGTTGAAACAGCAGCGTAAGTCCATCGTATATTTTTTCCCACGCCTGTTTTTTTGCTAAGACAGAAGTAGCAATCTGTTGCATGGCAAAGCGGAGCTCTCCAAAGCATTGGCATGATGATTCTCGGCTGTCGTCTGAAAGAATTGCAATAATAAGTTATATATGTTCTTGAATTTCGTAATCTACACTTACCTTGAGTCACTTAGCTGTACGTAGCACCTTGGACATAGAGCACTTGGTGTCCACCGCTCATCTATGTTTGAGACCTTTAAATTGAAGCTCTCTTCAAATGAATCTCTCAATTTAGGTGAAAAATAACGCTTGTTTTTTCCACAAACGTATTCTCCGCACATGTAACAAAAATTACTTGGATTGGTATTGCATTCAAATACTCGCGAACGTTTGCTCATTTTAACTATCGCGTTCGTCGACACTTGTTGAATGAGTAAAATCGATCAATGAAGACCTATTTGTACTGTGTATTGTTTAGTATTTTACTGACAGGTACTTATAAATGGGTGTATATTTTTTTACGGTGGCTACATACCTGTTTCACCATGTGTGAGTCTTAAATTTTCCGAATAAATGTGGGTTGCATTTATGTAAAAAAATCATACAGGTAGTCACCGGAAAACCCAAATAAGTAAAAAAGTCCCCTTTCCTTTTTTCCTTTTAATTGTTCACGCACATTTATTACCGTTTATTACTTTGCTTACGCAATCATAAAAATTAAATAACCCTTTGTTTATTCCGTTTTGTTAATTCTGAGAATCATAAAAAAAAAGAAAAAACCTTACCATAGACAAAGTTGTGCATATGTCGAGCAAATTTTTTAAATTCATACCTTTACTCAATTGCGAATAAAAGCGAAACGCGTGCATCGATTTTCATGATCTTTCTCTTATTTTGCTCATAGGTTATGTATCTTTACGTAAAAGTAATAAGATTTGAAATTTTTTTTCATTTGGGATTTTTTATGGATTTTTAAAAAAAAAAAATTTAAATTTTTAGGCAAAAATAAGTTTTTTCCTTTATATATTCATTTTTAACTTGGAAACTGTTGCTTGTATAGGAAAACAATATATAAACAGATTAAGGGAATTGTAATTTTAAATTTTTTACAATTTAATTCAATTAAATCGGGCTAGTGGTTCCCGAGTTATGCCGGACGAAACAAATTAACCAAAAAAAAATTTTTAAAATTTAAAAAAAAAAAAAAAAAAAAAAAAACCAAACGAAAAAAAAATTTTTTATTGCGTTTTTCGAGCTCATGTCAAGGTTATCTACACAGAAAAAATTATCGCATCCCGAGTACATTTTGACTGTTGACTAGTGTAGTCGAATCGTTAAAAAAAAAGAAAATAGCAAAATTATCAGTAAAATTTTTAAACGATATTCGCTATTGTTAAAGTCAGCTGTTGTTGTTATCTAAACGACAGCCATTTTTGTGTTGTTTATTCAATCGATAAAAACTTAAATTGTTAGGTTGAAATGTCGTCATACATAAATAAAAATCATAAAATAGTGAAAATATTTTGCTTTTATTAAAAAAAACTTTTTTATATAAATAAAAAAATTAAATACCATTTTCAACTCATTATTTCATTTTCAAATAAATACACAGAAATATTAGTAAAAAAAAATAAAGATATTAAACATCAACATAAAATCATCCTGTCAATCACGAAGTAATTTGTTTTTTTCTATTCTTCTTTGTGTTTTTCGCTTATTTTGACAGAGATGCCACTCGTTTACAATTTAAATAAATAGAAAAATAGATTTGTCGACTGTCGTTAAGATGTATGTCCTTAGTGAATCACTTAATCCTTAGTGCAAACAACAATAGCTGTCGATATATTTTGCGATTGTCGGATCGTTGAAATTTACAGAATCACACTACAGAAAACATTAATTTAAATTCAATGAATTTTAGAAAACGTCAAATGATATTTAAGAATTGCGAACATAAAAACTGTTACATAAATAAACGCAATTTGATGAGAATGTTATTTATATAGAAATTTTCACAATTTTTTTGGATAAAAATTTGAAGTTTTCAGAAAATAAAGATAACAAATTATTTTATTTAAAATGTTTGGGACATTTGGTTTTTTCCGTTTGGCATCCCTAATTTGAATATTTATGATTATAAATTTATTCTCTATGTTTTCCAAATATGGCAATATTTTAATAAAAAAAAGTTGAGAGAGCTTTTTTTTTGGGTTATTATTTTGTTACTCCATCCGACCTACATGACCGCAATGAAAAAATATTTCGCCAGTCAAAAGAAACTATACAGCCATCTCCAATTAGCACGATTTAATGCATATAGCCACCCTACACAACCCATTACCTTTGCAATGGAGGTTAGGGCGAGCTATTTAATTAGCAAAAATTAAATTAAAAGAGAAGTTATGTCATATAACCGGAAACGCATTCATATAGGTATATAACCTAAATGCATGCCGATCAGCAACCACGGTGACCAAAAAGCAAACACCGAAATAAATCCGAAATAATAGAAAAGACGAAAACCAACCCGAAGAATTTGCTGAAATAATTTGGTATTAAGTTTAACAAATTTTACTTTTTCATTTACATTTATTATCAAGACTCAAACCGAGGTGGAAGGTATCAAAGATTCGGCACAGCCGAATTTAACACTCTTACTTGTTAATATTTATTTTCTTTTACAATACTACGTATACGAAGGATTATAGTCTTCTTTAAATGATAGTATTTGAGGGAAACTACATGGTGGTCCGAGTCTTAAGCTAATAAAGTGTTCACCAAACAAAAGCATTAGAAAAAAATTCTTTGAATTTTGGGACCTTTTATACCGAAAAATGTTTCCGGACTTGTGATATCTAAACAAATCGATCTACACTGATATTTTTGCGAGGTCATGATTATATGTAGACATTTTGTTACCCGCAGATTTGAAAAAGCTCATTCGAATGACAGCTTTATACGGGGATTAGGCCAACAAATGGACCAATCATGACCTTATTTGGTAAACCAAATTTAAGAAATATCTATGCAATATTTTCGTTATTTGACAGATTTAAGTGATGATCGGGAAGCAGCTTTATATGGGGGCTATGACTAAGAATAACCCCACATGGATTATTTTTAATAAACACACACGCACTAAATTTGACCAAGATCTATATGATAATTTGGATCTTAGGGCAATTTGTTCGACCTCATAGGGCTTATTTGTTGTGTGGAGGCTACAATTTCAATAACGATCGTCTTATGGCCGATAAAAGCTTATATACCAAATTTCATTAAAGTGTATTCATATCTACGACCTGTAGTTTCATTATAAGGTTAACATGGACACACAGATGGACGGACGGACATCGCTAAATCGACTCAAAAATTGATGGGTGAAATAATTTTAGTAATTACAAACATAGAAACATTCAAAATACAAACTTATGTGAATAAATAAAATATATTGAAGAATACAATGTGTACTTATATGGAAACATATTTGTTTCAAAGTTCTTTTATATTTTAGTTTTCCATCTTGGAGAAAGCTTAAATAGTATAAATCTTTGTTTGGATCCTCATGAAGTACATGAATTTAACTTTTTACCAAATAAACTATCTACTGTTTTGGTTACTGATGAGGGTCGGTGACTCTATCCGCAACAGCTACATATTAATTATTGTATTAAACAGAGCTCCCCATTACTCGAGCTACTCGAGTAGTAAATGAGCTACTCGAGTAGTAAATGAGCTACTCGCACTTAATGAGTAGCTCGAGTAGTAAAAACTAACATTTTTCTTGTTTGAAAGCATGTAAAAAGATAAATAGAAGTATTTAGTATAACATATGTATACTTGTTGGGATCGTACAAGTTTCAAGAATATCATCCTTCATCAAGTTTCACTTGAGTCGGACTATCCCACTGGCGTGGGCAAACTACTACTCGTAAAAGATCATCCACTTTCCACTCGAATGTCGAATGCCTATTTACAAAACATTTTCAAGAACACTTGACAAAAATTTAAGCTTGGAGGAACTACTACTCTTCAAACACAGAAAAAAAATAAAAAAAAAAATAAAAAAAAATTTTGTCACTGCCCGTAATTGACCTTATTCGCAGATGACTCATATAAAAATTAAGTCATTCCGAGCTCTGGGCGAACAACTACTCGAAAAAGATTAGCCACTTTCTATGCAAATGTGTGAAAATTTGCTCTTATTTCAAGTTTGACGTAACTTTAAAAAAAATTTCCATCACGACTTGCTAAAATTTTTTACAAATGTATGAAAATATGCACTCCATTGACATTTGGCAGCGATTTACAAAAAGTTTTGAAAGAACGCATGGTAAAAATTTATGCTTGCTTCATGGCAACATCTCTTATATACATATGTAAAAAGTGCAATATGTAGAATGTACAAACCAAACATCACATATGGCAACTCTTAGTGAAACTGAGAATAGTAGGAATTAGAAGTATAAATGCATAAATATTCTAATCAACAAAAAGTTCGATTACGAGTGGACGAAGGTTCAAACTTAACGGCCGCCCTAAGTAGAAAAATTTTATGTAGAAACAATTTAATCAATCATAACATAACAATTACACTGTGGAACAAATTCAGGTTAGCAAAAGTTAGGTCGATTCTGAGAGTGAAGGGTGAAAATAGAGGCTAAATTAGAAGACCCGTATCGCGGCGTTTGTTTATGTTAGTTCGAATTTTTGTTTTAATGGACCTTCGAACTTTGCAGTCAAATGTCGATTTTCAGCATATTGTTTATATGGTTTTTTGGCTATAACTCGTCGACTAATTGATATTTTTTCAATCTGTAAAAGCCATATTATTGTTAGAGACCTGTGCAACAATTAAAATTTTTAAAAAAAATTGATTTAGAAAATTTTAGTGGTGCTGATGAAGCAAAATGTTGGAAAAATAATTTTTTTTTTCATACTTTTTGAAAAGTTTTTCCACAAAACTAAGTCCTTTTTGCTTTCTGTTTGATCTATAATATGCGTCTCAGTTTCTTTAATAAATTTCATTTCAAAAGAAAATGGTCTTAGTCGATAATTTGCGTTAAAAATCCCAAAACCATTAAAAAAAAATAGCGATTTAGGTAGAAGTAATTAAAAAGGCAAGTTCCAAGAATTAGGAATTATGCCTGGTTTTCATTATGTCATTTTCACTGGCAATTGTTGTCAATTACTGGCAGTTGTATGAAAACGGGTTTTAATGTCTTGTCATTTACAACCCCTGGCAACATTTGACATCTAAAATGAAATTGCCAGCATGGTGGCAATTTGTTTGTGTTTGACAGCCGGATTTTTTGTTCGTTTATAAGATGTAATGAATAAAAAATTACGAGATGTCAGTTGAGGCAATTGTTTGTTGTCAGCTTATATGACATAGTGAAAACCAGGCATTAGTAAAACAACTTTTTTGTTTTCAACCACCGCACAGGTAGCGATTTTTATTTTATTTCGTACAAGCGAACTAATTTCAAAAATGAAGATTCCGTTAAGAATCGAAACTCAGCCAAAGCTGATGTCTTTTAATTTTCGCTCGGTCGTGATAAAATTCGCTATTAATTTCTTTGAAACTTATTTCATTTTGTGAGTGATTTAAGTTAAGTGCATCGGTTTCATAAAAATAACAAAAAAAAAAACATTGTATAATATACATTGTATTAAAAATGTCAGAACCAAAATGTAAAATGGACCATTTTTGTAATGTTTGTGGACGTTTCATAGCAAGCGATGAAAAATGTGGCATTGAATAGAAGCAAAGCAAAGAATAAAACTTATGTAGCAGTGTCAAGCGTCCAATAATTACCATTACCGCACTCAGAATTCGTTCCAGTACCAACATACCGAAGTATTGATCTTCAAACAGATATCAGTACTACAACCACCGCTGCTACATCCATGGATTTCTTCTCAGAATACGACCGTGGTGAAGGTACAACCTATGAAACATCAAAGGACCCAATCCTAGTCACACAAAACCAATTGGATGGAATTGTTGCAAATTTGTGTTTGACTTAGAAAAAATCAGAACTACTGGCTTCATTTTTTAAAGGAAATAATTTGCTGGCGAAAGATACCAAAGTAAGAGCATATCGAAAACGCCAAAAAGAGTTAGAAAAGTTCTTCAATGTGTTCTTCAATTTCAAAAATATATTTTTTTCCATATTTTTATAATTTCTTTTTCAATGTTTCTTCAAAACCAACATTGAACAAAATTGGTACATAAAAAAAGAGAAGTAAATTAATATTAAACTGAAAAACGCAAGTTTTGTATTATGATTGTTTTCTTTTCAAATGAAATTTATTGAAGAAACTGAGAAGCATATTATAGATCACACAGAAAGCAAAAAAGACTTAGTTTTGTGAAAAATATTTTCAAAAAGCATGAAAAAAAATAATTTTTCCAACATTTTGCTTCATAAGCACCACAAAAATTTTCGAAATCATTTTTTTTTTTTTTTTTTAAATTTTAATTGTTCCACAGGTCTCTAGCAATAATTTGGCTTTTACAGATTGAAAAAATATCAATTAGTCGACGAGTTATAGCCAAAAAACCATATAAACAATATGCTGAAAATCCATTAAAGTCCATTAAAAAAAATTCGAACTAACATAAACAAACGCCGCGAATCGAATCACTCTCAGAATCGACCTAACTTTTGCTAACCTGAATTTGTTCCACAGTGTTATTACAATGTTCAATAAAATCAGTGATTAAAACTGAAATCGGTCTGATTAAGAATACAGAGTAGTTATGCATTCTTAGAAATATAAGCTTTCTTCTTCTCTACCACATGTCATTGAAAACAAAAATCAAAATTTTCATATTAATTACAGTATTAATTGCAACTAGCAGATTCCAGCGCTCGAAATTAGAGTGCAATTTCTAGGCAGCTTTATATTTCAACTTATCCAATTCACAAACCAACACTTTTATGTTTTATTATTATTGTAAATGAAGATAACAAACTCATTAACAAATTTAATAAAACACACATAGCATATGTATAATTTCATGTAACTTTAAATGCAATTTACTCCAAATAAAGGAACAAATTTTAAAATCTGTAAATGTGCAAAACGGCTAAAAAGTAATACCTTTCAAATAATGTACGTTTGGTCAAAAGCGGCATAAAACGGTAGGACAAAACATCGGTCAAAAGAAATCGCCTAGCCTATTAATTAATTGCAATATGTCTAAAAAAAATGACGGTTAACCTAACAAATGTAAAATGTTTTTTATACCCTATACCACTATGTGGTTTGGGTATAATGACTTTGTGCTGCTGTTTGTAACAACCAAAAATATTTGACCTAGACCCATCTTTAATTATACCGATCGAATCAGAATCACTTTCTGAGTTGATTTAACAATGTCCGTCCGTCCGTCCGTCCGTCCGTCCGTCCGTCTGTGTGTCCATGTAAAGCTTGTAATCAAACTGCAGGTCGCAAATATGAATATATTTTGACGAAATTTGGTATATAAGCTTTTATCGGCCATGGGATGAACGCTATTGAAATTGGTGAGAATCGGTCCATGTTCAGACCTAGCCCCCATACAAATTACCCATATGAAATCGACATAAATTGCCATAAGATCCAAATTGTCATATAGATCTTACTCAAATTGGGTTTGTATGCGTTCATTACATCCACTAATGAGTAGTCCAAAAATGATCCCTTTGACCCCATATAGAGCTGCTTCCCGATCTTCACTTAAATCTATTAAAAAACAAAAATATTGCACTGATTCTTCTCAAATTTTGTTTGTACATATTTTTGCAAAATACAAGAGACTTTACCAAACATGATCAGGATCGGTCCATTTTTGGACCTAGTCCCTTTATAGATATAGCATCCGATATGAACTTTTCCATATCTGCAGCCAAAAAAATTAATAAAAATCCCACTCAAATTTGGTTTTTGCTTACTTTCAATGTCCAGTTAGTTGGGCCTAAGAGATAGGGTTTCTAAACGCATGGTATAGGGTATCGTATAGTCGGTCTAGACCGACTATAATTTTTTTACTTGTTTGCTTTATTTAAAGTAAAAACATTTGAGCCTGATTTATTTAAAAAGTCAATAATTAAAATGATAAAGGTCGAATATTAGATAATTTATTTTTATATTTTTAAAAATACAAAATAATAATTTTTTTTTTCTTTAACAGATCAATATTCTTAAACATAAAACAACATGCCCGTAGCAAACCAAAACGGATTTGATGATCTTATCCATCTACCAAATATTTTAAGCAAAAGTTTAGGCTTAGATTTAACGAATAAATCCAAAGCTATTTGGTGGACTATGTTCATGCGATTGTATCTGTTAATGGCAACGAAATCTTTTTATTGTACATATTTTATAGGACTACTAATCTGGGATCAAGTTGCAGCTGGTATACCAGATTTATCATTACTGCGTTTAATATTAACCATCAATTATACACTGTGTGCCGTAATATATTAATGTGATCTGGTTTTTAAACGAATATAAGAAATGTTGTCAAACGTTTTGTGAAATATTTCCAAAAACTGGAAGAGAACAAATGCAATATCAAGTTGAGAAATATTTTTGGCCCAAGTGGCTTAAATTTATAATATATTTTCAATTGTGTTCGATAATATTTATAATATTATCACCATTGGCACGGGGTATAATATGTTATGTAGTGCATTTTATGAAACACGGTTATGGAGAGTATAAATTTGGTTATAATAACTATAATAACTATTTTAAATAAATTATAATTTTGATCATCACAACCCTTTGGGTTATATTGTAGCGTATTCCATGGAAATTATGTATGCTCATTTTATTGCCACCTGTACTTTTGGTCCAGATTATATTGTTAATCTTTTTTTTCTATACAATTATGTATGCATTTTGATTACAAGACCCGGATATTGGAACAGTATAGCCCTGATGATATGGATAATATTAATGATGATCAATTTATAGCAAGTTTCGTGGAAAAACATTTATTATTATTGAAGTAAGTTAAAGAGTTTTTTTTTTAAACTGAGCTTATCAAATAGATATTATTCTTCTTTACAGTTTAACGAATCTTAATTCTAATGTTGGTGATGATTATCTTAACGGCTGCTGCTTTAGGCTGTGCTGCAGTTTATACAATAGTTCAGGTTATGAGCCGTGAATAGTGAAAGGTTTAGCATATCTGCCCGGTGCTATTGGTGAATTTTTATGGTTTGTTATTACGGTCAACAGATTAAAAACAAGGTTAAAAAAAATGTATTAATACAAAATATGCAAGCGTTATGCGAATCCTTTCCCTATTTCTGCTTTTATTCAGAGTGAAAATATTGGATGAGCGATTTATAAACATCCTTGGTATAATGCTAGTAAATCCTATAAGATCTCTATGTTGACAATTTTAATACGCTCCCAAAAAAGGGGCGGAATATAATGCTGGTGGTGTTCAGCCTATTCGTTTGGAAACTTTTCAAATGGTATAGAATTATTATTTTTTTTTTAAGTTTAATTTATATTTATAACATAATATATATTTCAGGTTATAGGTGCCACATATCGAGTTTTTGCTGTCTTACGAACTATGTTGAAATAAATGGAACTATGAAAGGTCCTACAAAAATTGATCATTTTTACAAAAAACTTATAAAATTTTTTAGATAATTCTAAACTAATTTTAATTTTATATTTCTTTTAAATTTTATTAATTGTAAATATAAGGGACAAATATTTGTTAAAAAGGATTTATTTTTGTGTTGAGATTTTTAGAATAAAAGACTGTTTATTTATTATTCATCCGACGTTTCGTTGGAGATTCCCAACATCCTCAGGGATAATTTTATTAATCTGGCAACGTTATGAGAAATTACAATAAAAGAACCATAAGTTAATAACAAACTTCAAAAATACATAATACATTTTTATAGAAACATTTTACTCACATATAGTGTTTTTTTTTTTTGTCAAATTTAATACATTTAATAAACAATATATTCTGTTTTACATACACAACATAAAACATACACAACATAAAATTATTTTTGTGTTTTATTTTTGTACCCTCCACAACTATGTGGTAAGGTTTAGAGTTTGGGCTGATGTTTATAACTACCAATAATACATGACCCAGACCCATCTTTTAGTTTGCCTACTCACGAATCGCCTTCTAAATTCCTCGACCACTCTCCCCGAGGAACTACCTGTAGGTATCACTTCGAGGGACTGGTTAGCTCTTTAAGGTAGTCCTTTATTTTGCTCTTATTATTTTTAAGCATAATCTTTTCTATGTTTAGTTCTGATTAATAGTGGTTATAAAGTTACAAACCGAATTCCTTTTTCCTCTAATGCTCTACATTTTGACCAATCTCAGTGTTTACGATGCTTCTGTGTTCCTCAAATATGGGACAATTAAAGACAAAATGTTCAACATATTCCTGTATTTCTGGGCATCTTGATCAAAAGATGAATTGTCATGTCGGTACTTAAATAGGTAGCTTCTGAACCCTCAGTGACCGGTTAAAAATTGAGTCCAGTTATAATTAATTTCGCCGTGCTTCCAGTCTATCTATCCCTTTCTAATATATGGTATTAGTTTAAAAGTTCACCTACTTTTGGGTGTGTTTTCCCACCTTCTGAGCCCTGTGAGACACCTGCTGAGATTTGGTATGAATTCATTCCTACCACCGGTTTCTTACCAAAGAGTCCTGTGTGTAAAATAGCTTTCTATAATTTTTAAAGGATAGGTTGCCACATTCAACTTCCGCAGAGAAAGTATTTCGTAATTCCAACCAGCACCATCAAGTGCATTTTATATGTCATATGCTTTTCTTTCCATAGCTACTTTCTCTATGTATTTCACCTTGTTAATTGCATCGGGCTATTCTTAAATCATATTGTCTTTCTGATAGTCCTCAAACACTTTCTGCAGTAAGAAGAAGTCTATTATATATAATACTTTCTAATACGTTTCAGATAGTATCTAGTAAGCAAATCGGTCGGTAGGAGGTTTAGTTTTGGAATTAGAACAAGCTTGTGTTTCTTCTAGGAATGTAGAAATACACCATTTTCTAGACACTTGTTAAGTTCCACTGGAAAGAGGTGGGGTCAGGTCCTTAACGCCATCTTCATTTAAAGCCCGCGGTTTTAATATCGTTAATCTTTGAGCATATAGATATTATCTCGGTATCGGTATTACCGTACAAGGACGGATGTAGTTCGTGATAGTTATGTCCTTTCGGAAAAAGAACTTTGACTATTTTACTACGTAGATGTGGGCATGCAACTTGAGGTAATTTGATTCCCTTAGGTTAGGTTAGGTTAGATGGGTTCCCCGTCCGAAAACGAGTATACTCGGAGGTCATATGGCCCGTTGTGATACCTTTTAGAAAGGTAGAGATAGGAAAAGAGATTAAAAAGTACAGATAGAATAGGCTCTTTTGTCCGCTATGCGTCCCTCCTGATTTCCGTACTCCACCGGTAGTTAGGTTTTCTGTTTCTTGTCTGCTTTCTTCTGGACACTGCAACATCGCATGCTTTTGGGTGGGACCCGATTAGCTGGTCCGTCATTTTGGTAGTTGATTCGCTGGTAATTGCGTATTCAGCGAGCACTTCCATGAAGGTGTCCTGGTCGAATTTTTCCTTTGACCATCCATTAGTATTTGATGTAATTTTAGTATTCGCTTTCCTATCCACTTTAAATATAATAGTCGCTAAGCGCGGACTTACAAAATTAAGATCAACTACAGAGCAAAGCTCTCCTCTTCAGAATGTTTGCACGTATTACCGGTATTACAAAGAATCAGATCGAGTTGGGAAATGCCTCTGGAAGGGAGCGTCCCCTTATATTGTCTGTCGGTCTGTCTCTCTGTCTGTCTGCATCTCTATCTGCCTGTCCATCTATCTGTGTGTCCACTTAAACCTTGTAACCAAACTACAGGTCGCAAATTTAAAAATTTTTTGATTAAATTTGGTCGGCCATACGATAATCGCTTTTGAAATTGGTGAAAATTCTCATACAAACGACTTCTATGAGATCGATCGAAATTGCCGTTAGATCCAAATTATCATATAAATTTGGCCTGTGTGTGTGGGTGTGTTTATTAGTACAAAAATATACCGATCTTGGTCATAGCCTTTATATAAAGCTTATTCCCGAGCTTCACTTAAACATATCAAAAAAGCAAAAATATTGCGCAGATTTCCCTTAAATTTGGATTATACATGTTTTTGCTAAAAAAAATAAGTGAATATCAAATATGGTTATGATCGCCTCGTTTTTTTTTACCTAATCCACATATAAAAATAGCATCCGCTATAAGGCTGCTTCCCGATATTCTTTATCAATTTTGTTCACTCCGAAGGAGTTATACAGTTCCAACTTTCCTGGATGAGGTCTTTTAAAACGCTAGGATTAGGCGTTGTAGGTCATTTCATGAGAGCCCACATGATTTTAATTGGGTTGGGCTCCGGGTTAGATGATGGCCGATCTAGAACATCAATTACATTTTAAATGAGCCATTTTTTCTTGTTTCTCTGTATGAGAAGATGCACCATTATGTTGGAAAACATATTCACCACAGTCGGTTAACTTTGGTACTGATGGAATGAGTTTTTCTTGCAATATCTTAATATATTTTTCCGCATTTACGGTTCCATTAATGAAGTGAAGCTGACCGACACCCTTTGCATCTCCACACCATAAGGCTAGCTGAAAACAGAACAGTGCGCTTTCAGGAAATATTTTTGAATTTCAAACAATATCCTATATATTTTATTTGCTGACGCGTCCATTCACGTTTCATAATTTTTTCAAATTGTTTCAGACCAATTTGATGCTACACTGTATGTCTGAATGATATTTTTATATATAAGAAAGCTTCATATTAATCGATAATTGCAACCTCATCCATCATATTCCCCACCCCCTATTATTATTTGGAAGGAATAAAAAAGTTGGAGAAACGTTTGACGAAGTGTATTGAGCTAGAAGGAGACTATGTTGAGAAAAAATTATTGCTGTGTGTTTTGTTAGAACACACAACGTCTTTATTGTTTCAAGTTAAATTATAGAGTAAAGTTTAAACTTAAATTACCCTAATTAATAACCGCAGGTTTTTGCTTAGTTTCAATATCACACCACCTTTATCGACTGGCTCGTGTACGTCGCAGAAGTTATGTCAGCATGTGAATAAGCTGCGTTGCGGAATGTGTCAAATATCGCTTCGTCAGCTTTGTGAACGTGTGAATTTTTTTTATTTTTGTTATTTTGAATGTTTCTCGTGTTAACTCCTCCCTCCTCAAATGCAATCGTCCGATTGCCTAGAACGTATCACAGTGGCGCCATTTGAGTTTTTTCGTTGCAAAAATCATATCTTTTGAACCGAATAACATAATTGAACAGTTAAACAGCGTATGATAGATAACTGTTCAGCCTATGAAATGAGCGTTTGGAAAGGGTGCTACGCTTTGTAGGGGCCTACTTATGGGTTATCAAAGTTAAAATTTGTAGAAAAATCAATTTTATGGTAATTAAAAAAAATTATTTTTACATTTTTAGATTGTTTTTATTTTTTTTTTTTTTTTCTTTAAAGTTTTATGTTTTAAATTATTACCCAACAAATTAAAAAAAAATTACTTCTTTTTTAAATTTATTTTTTCAATTTTCTGTAAAATATTCATCACAATTCGTAAGAGAAAGTATATCTAAAAAACTAATCATTTCTAAACTATAATTATTTTCTAACTCTATTCGTGACTTCACATGCCGCAGGGAAGAAATAAATGGATCGGAAGATGCTGCCAACATGTTGAAGAGGTCCTCATTTTGCCTTACCCTTGATGCTTTGAATGTGTTCTGCAATCTATATTTTTTATAAAATTTGTTAAGAGACTCCTGTGCTTCTTCAGAAAGCTCTCCAATTGGCAAAGACTGGTACTCAATTATATCTTTGCCATGCGCCAATATTTTATGGACGGTCGGGGTCAACTTCTTCTGTGGATACATTTCTGCTAAAAGAGATGCAGTTTTCGATGCATATTCTCCATATTTTGTAGAATTGACATTTTCTTTGCAGTTTAAAACATTCAAGATCGTTCCCAATCTTTTCACGATTTGATTGTCAATTCCAGTGATTCTAGTTACTGCCTCATCATTTTCAAAAAATCTCCTAGAAGTGTTTCCATCGTTTGAGTTACCGTATCCGTGCTTGGTACAGTCTACTTTTAGTCCAACTTGTTTAAAAAAGGCATCCTGTATTTGCTTCTTTCTGATCTTTTCCTTATCCTTTTTTCGATGCATCGAACTTTTCCTCCTCTTGTGGTAGGGTATACGTCAGTTTTAGCAAGAACTCCATACACCTTATCCTTGCGTGCAATGGTGACATTCCATATTCGTAATTCTCCTCGTTTGTAGAATCGTTTAAATTACCAAAGTTCTTCTGACTCTTTTTGCAAATCGGGCATGACAATGTTGAGGTTGTTCCTGTCAGTTCGTTTACGACTTTTGTAAGTCCATAAACAAGGCCAAGGCTTCTTCGGAACCATACTTTTTAATGTGTGCGTTTGTGGGCGTGGGAATGCTTTCCTTAATCCTTTTTAGTCGCAGTGGGCTTGAATCAGCAACAGATTTTGTAATCTGCGACCTAACTCTTTCACTATCCTTTGCATATTTAGTAGACAGCGCATCCGATAAATACTTCGTGGTCAAGTCATTGGTGGCATCGGCAAGTTTCCTCTTTCTTGTGAAAATTTAACACTCCTCAATACTCTTTTTGGCCTTCCTTTTGCTCCTCTGGTTGATGTGGTGGGTTTATCTACTGCCAATATATCCAGGATAGTGTCTTCATTAAGCCAGTCCTCGTATTTGGAGTTGAAGTTCTGAATGGTTCGATTAGATTTCACCCATTTTGCCTTAATATTTGCATATATCAGATAAAAATTATTTTTTATAATTTCGCTTCTCTCAATATTTCCGTTTAAGCTATCAAGTTCTTCTAAAGCAGCTTCCGTGAAAAACTTTGGTGTGGTTGACCTTCTAAACAGTTCAAATAATTTTAAGTTGTTTAACGCCATGGTTTCAGTACTTGTTGCGTCAACTTTCAGTCGTAGACTAATCCAGGCATTATGCTTATTTTGTAATATATAGGCTTATGCTACTATGCCTAAAAATTTACCTGTTCCCAGCATACATATGGATTCAGGCTGAATTATGCAATTTTGATATTATGCTCGTGTCTAAATAAGATTTGTGCCTACCTGGAGAGACCATAAGTCAATATTGTTCTTGACCATTTGTACTCCAAAGTAATTTTTAAGTGAGGTGCGTACCTGCGAATTTCAATGAGTAGTTTTTTGTGCATCCTGTGTCTGTAATAGAATAATTGGAGTAGACTTTGGCAGAGGCTCACAGGTAGACAATCGACTTAAAATGAAAAATTTAAACTATTAGATCAAACTACTGTCAGTCAAAAGATGTAAGGGATGCACGCCATACAATTTCTGCAACCATGTCTTTTTAACCTTTTTTACCTCTAGAAGCCAAACGGGCACGTACGGGCAGATAAAACCTTTTGAATTATGTAAAGAAATAATCAAAGAACATGTTTTGCAAATATGGCAAATATAGAAAAATATAGATTTTTTTTATTTTCCGTCAAAGTTGAAAAATAGTGAAAAAACGGATAGTTTTTAAATAGTGATTTACCAGGTGAAACACAAAGAAAACAGTTAATTTTTTTTTTATCATTATACATTTAATAAATACATCAATCAATACAAACAAAAACTAAGGCGATTTGTTACCTATTTTTCGTGATATTACACCTGAAATCGCAACAAATTGACTAAAAATTGTGTGTTTTTTTGAAAACCGAAAGTCGGTCAACTTTGAACGGTTATATCTTCTAAACTAAAAATGTAATATTATTAAGAGTGGCATATTTGAAATCGTTGAAAAGTTTCCCATAACATGGGTTTATTCAAAACTTCGTCGGCGCACATGAAAATTTTGATTTTTGCAACCTCGTTTGCTCTACGGGCGCCATTGTTGGTATGTAAGTCGTAAATGCTTGGTTTTTTTCTCAGGTTTCCTCTCTGTGTCTTGTACCTTTTCTACTTGTTCTAGTGAAATTGTTTCTGTTTCTGCCCTCTTTTTTCTGTTTTAATATATTCTTTGTTGTTAACCAATAGTGATGACTAGGGCCGAAATTATGGTTATTGTACTCGATGTTATCAGCAGGTTATTCTTGGTTTCTAGTAGTTCCAATCTTTCAAAATTTTCCATACTGATCTTATGGAGTCTCTCTAGGGATAGGACCTCTTCTGTTTTTGCGTTTACTGCTTTTGGTTGTAGAAAGGCTGGGAGAGGTTTGCTGCCGCTTACTTCTTTGGAGAAATATTCTCGATCAGTGTTTATTATTGTTGTATTGTAATATTTAAGTAGGTAAGTTCCATTTAAATTTATTTCTTCATTGTTAACCTTGATTTTGGCGTTATATTGATTTAATAATAGAATATCACTTCCGATTCCCTCTACGATGCATATGTGTTCGTTGTTTATCTGGGTACAGTTCCCTATCATGTTCTTAAATAGGTTTATTATACAATAATCATCTCTTCATTTTATTAATTATCTCTATTACATATGGTTAGATCATTATAGTTTTTGCATTTATCTTTAATAGCAAAAAAAAAAACACATTATTTCAATTCAAAATTTTATCAAATTCAATTTTATCTATTAAATGACCAATTTTTACTGGTTTTGCTAAATACATTTTGCAGATATTATTTTGAGTGTTTGGAATACTTAAAATGTACAGAATTTCTCTATTATTTTTAAATTTCCGAATGACAATAACTCTACATTAAATAATGGTATATAATTAGTCAGAACATCATTAAGTACCTCGATTTTGGATTTTGATAAAAAAAAATTAATTTACAATATTAACGTTCGCCCATTGGATGCATATTCAATGTTCTGTAATTCTTTTTCTATCAAAATCAATTTGTGTTCTAATTTACTTGCTAACTCGTTATTCCAATTTTCCCTTTTTACTTTTAATATTTCATTAGTAATATTCGATATTTCCTGTATTCTGTCAATAGTCAGTTCATTTCTTACCATTTGACTATTATTATTTTCTAAAAGATTTCCGATCTTTTGATTAAGGATTTCCCAGTCGTGACTGTCTGGAGTTCCGGCAATCCATTTCCATGCACTTCCTATAAAATCTATTGAACTCTTCTTTCTACCGGGACATAGGCGTTTA
The DNA here is from genome assembly GCA_963682025.1 of Cordilura impudica. NCBI lineage: Eukaryota > Metazoa > Arthropoda > Insecta > Diptera > Scathophagidae > Cordilura > Cordilura impudica. The sequence continues at coordinate 26,299,076 of OY821517.1, forward strand.
AGAAGTCCTTTTATATCAACGACTTGTTGCGTTAAAAACGGACGGATGGGATATTTAAATGTAATGTTCGTATTCAAAATTTTATCAAGTTCTTCTGATAAGGCTTGGTATTGTTCGAGATTGATTGAGTGTATAACTTTAAATGTGTCTCCTTGCGATACCATTCTGATTGGTAATCAATCAAGAGTTGGAGTAGTCTAGAATATTGAAATCTGCTAACGCGCTGTTTATTAATAATCTGTAAAAAAATAAAATAAAAGTAAATAAATATTTCGTCAATTTCTCATATGACCTTTGTGGATAACACGGCCGCTTTCGGTAACTACGTTTGTTCCTCGATTTTCCCTAACAATCTCTTCTTTAAACCGATTACTCAGCTTTGTACCCAATCTTTTATTAGTTTCTACGTAAATCAACTGGCCGGGCACATATTCTTCTGTAGGTTTTTTATTTTTGTTGTGATAACATAAGTTTTTTTCCTGTTTTCGTTTCAGTCTCTCAACGTTGGATAGTCTTGTTGTCTCATAGTCATAGTCATAGTCTTGTTGTCTCATAGTCATAGTCATAGTCTTGTTGTCTCATAGTCATACTCATAGTCTTGTTGTCTCATAGTCTTGGAGAAAAATCAATTGTTCGACCAAAATACAACTCAACTGGTTTCTTATTAGTCGTCGAATAGAACGAGTGATTATATTCATTCAACGAGCTTTCTAGCAATTCTTCAAAATCTCTGGATGTTCCATAATTTTTCAGGCATCTCATAATTTCCGCTAACGTGGAGTGGAATCTTTCTCTTTGACCATTTATTTCGCTCTTGTATGATGGAGTGGTAAATACTTCAATTTTTAGATCATCTTTCATCATGAATTGTATAGATGCGGGGTTTTGGCACTCCATATGAAAACGAAATTTCTCTATGTTGTTTTCGAACATGTTCTATAGATCTTCCGTTTAATCATTTTACTTTGGCGTACTTAGAAAATTTATCAATTTATCAATTGATGTTCTATCAGTCGAGAAAATGTCGATATGGACAATATGCCCTGGATATGTTGGTATGGGAGTTTCGAGTAATTCTGGGTTATTTGGGTGTCTCTCATATTTACCTGACATACCAGGGAAATAATATTTTTCCAACATTTGCTTTTTATTTTCTCTATATTACGATGAGCTCTATTGCGTGTTTACGTTATCAGATTTTCTTGATCGTTTTCAGACGTTATGTCTTCAACGGTCGACTGTGCAAAGTGGCATTTGTAATTTGCGAAATTATTGGGATAAAATAATTGGATTTTTCCCATTATTATTATTCAGGGGTTTTATTCCGTTAATGACAGAGGGGTTCAGATATTTTCTTAGAATGTTCACTAGGATTTGTTTGTCGTATTGGGGTTCTTTAATAATGTGTCTATGTACTCCGGGAAACACATTTGAAATTGGTACGATGATGTGTTGTCTACATTTATAAACAACTGATTTTTGAAGACGTTGGAATTGGAATTCCTACGCTATGTATTCTACGCTGTGTATTAAATGTTCTAACGCACTTTCCGCGCTGTCTTCAGTGGGGATCAAAGAGTTTATGTGATCATTTATATTATTTAATCCTATAGGGGCTCTGGATAGAGCATCAGCAACTACATTTGTTCGTCCAGGTTTATACTTCAACTCGTAGTTATACTCTTCCAAAATACATTACCACCTTTTCATTTTTGAGTTATTATTATTATTGCTGAGGGCGTATGTCAAGGGCTGATGATCCGTATAGATCACCACTTTCTTTGAACCACACAAATAATTTCTTAGAGAGTTCAGTGCCCATATAATGGCTAACATCTCTCTTTCATTAGTTGCGTAATTCTCCTCTGTTTTGTTCAATGTTCTGGAAATAGATGCAATTGGGTTTTCTTCTTGATTTAACACCGCACCAATTGCAAAGTTGGAAGTATCTGTAGCCAATTGAAAATCTTTCTCAAAATTGGGATATGATAACAAAACTTCACGCGAAGCCAATGCGTTTTTCAATTGATCGAATGCATTCATAGATGAATTATCCAATTCTATTTTCGTATGGCTTGATATAGATTTTGAAATTCGTCCGTCCGATCCTCTCAGAAGCCCTGTCAATGGTTTTGCAATATCTGTATAACCAAAAAAATTTCAAAATCGAATCGACCTTTTTGGGATATGTCATTATACCTTCTTTTGATACCACAAAGCCTAAGAATTCGCTCATGTTTAAAAAATTCGCATTTGTCTAGTTGAACTTTCATATTAGCTAATTCTAGTGCCCAGATGAGATTTCTCGTCCTTACTGAAAATTCTGATGTCGTCCACATATACGTAACATATCTTCTCAATAAATTCTCTCAATATATCGTCGAGTACTCTTTGAAATATTGATGGAGCATTTTCCAGCCCAAACCGTAACCTCTTATATTCATATTTTCCGTTGTTTACTGAAAAAGCTGTTTTTCCCCTATCCTCTTCTCTTAATGTTATCTGATGAAAACTACTCTTAAGATCTAACACCGTAAAGTATTGATTCCCACCTAAGTTGGATAGAACGTCATTAATTTCTGGAATAGGGTACCTATCGGCCACAGTTACTGCGTTTAATCGTCTAAAATCGACAACTAGTCTGTATTTTTTCAAGATCCATATGGGTGAATTATATGGAGACCGTGATGGTCTTATAATGCCATCACAAAGGAGACGATCGATTTCTTTTTCTACGATATCTCTTAAGGCCATTGGGTAAGGGTAACTTCTAGCGTAATTTGGTGACATATTCTATGTGCGGATGTCACCAATTACTGTAGTCGTATATGTCAACTTCTCATCAGGGTCTGCAAAAAGGCAACGATGTTGTTTTACGAGATTCTCTAATGACACCTTTTGGTGATTGGGTAGGTGTTGTATTCTTAATTCGAGGTTATTTACGTTTTGTGGCAAACGTTGTTTAATAGGAATTTTTTTACCTCCTCTAATTGTGAAGTAGTTTTCTGCTGTATGAATGACTGCTGAAATTTCTTTTAAACTGTCGTTCCCTAAAATTCCATCAAACGAGACTGATCAACAACAATTAGTCTAAAAATTTATGGCAAGTTGGATATCGCTCGGGTGGTTCTCTTGGGTTTCATTGGTTATAAAATCTTCTGGTAGTAGTTCGAAATATTCTTTGGAGTATCCATACGCTTCCTCTGGTTCGTCAAATTCATTTCTTTCGTATGAATTATTATTGCCCTTTTGTGAATTATTGTCCGGCCAATATTCGGTATTTAAATGAAAATTTCTTTGTATCTTATTCATGGGAGCTTGAATTGAGTTTTCTGCTAGTCTCTTAAATGGCAGAATACCTTGGGGTATTACTTGCATAGAACGGTCTATGTCCATTGGTTCTGGTTTTTGTTGAATGCTGTAGTAGTTCTGCCGTTGTCCTTGATATTGAGAACGTTCGCAACTTCTTTGGACATTTAATGGGATTTTTTGTAGTTATTTTGGTAATTTTGACCACTGTAATATTGTCCATTTTGTAGATTCTGGTGGAATCCTGCCCCCTAATGAAACCTAAAATTTGGTAAGGTAGGTCTGTTATTACCCACTCCACCAATTTGAGCTAATTCAGGATAGAAGTTCGGACTGTACTGTGGTAAAGTTTGTCTAACGTTATCCTTGCGCGTTTCGCTTCTTGTTATGCGATTGTGAGCGTAATCACTAATAAAAGACATATTCCTTTTCCTTATACATATTTGTCATAGTCCGGAGACTTCCCTCATTTAATTCTAAGCAAGAAACTTTGTCTAGGATCAAAGACAAGTGTTTGTACACACTTTGATAAAATTCAGAGATTGATTTGCTTCCCTGACAAAGAGATGTCATTTGGTATTATAGAGTGCCTATGTCACGTTTGTCTGAGTAGTGCATCATCAGGCACTTTCTTATCTTAATCCAATCCAATGGTATTCGATAGGATTCTAAAGCAATATCGGCATCACCGATGATTTTAGTACGAATTGTGTGCAATATTGCGTAATATCGCGTAGTTCCTTTCAAAGTTTGATTAAGTTCTAAGACTCTATCAACTGATTTTCTCCATGAATTGAATTCTCCTGGTTTCCCCGAGAATTCCTGCAAGGACCTAATAACGTCCGGAACTTTATCTAATTCCTCTTATTTTGTAGTTATAGTACCTACTGGTTGATCTACTCCATCATCTGAGAAAATATCTTGAGAAGGGTTTATTGTTCCTCTTATTAAGTCTCTAATCTGCTCCATTTGGACTTCATTCAATCCCGAAACTATATTAGCCGAAGGACTGGCCATGCTCAAGGACCGATCGTCTGGCATTTTTCTTTCTTTTTTTGTTCTTATAGAGAAATTTGGAATATAAATTTTCTTTACACTGAATAGTTAATTTTTTTGATAGATTTACAAATGTTATTTTCTTTGATTCTGTCAACCATTACAGAAATATTAATGTCAAATATAAAACTTTGAAATAATTACTTATTCTACGTAAAAATAAAATATTGTGCAATAGAAAATTTTTTTTTTAAATAAATGCCTTACATTAGTAGCAGCATCGCAAGAATCAGGTAATTTACTGGAACTTGATGATGGGTTGACGTCTTGATAATTGAAGGAATTATGATTGTTGAGGACTCTCCTTTTGCTGTTATTTCGGTGTAATTGTTTTTAGTTTATTTTATTATTTGATGTAATTTATTTCTTTTTAAGCTTTCAAATTTGAATAGTTTACTTCTTTGTTTTTCTTGACTCAAATTATTTAATGTTTTTTCGAATTGGTAAACAATTACGGAATGACGGACAAACAATAAACTTCAGTGCTACATCACTTGGAAGATCCGAAAAAATTATAATAAAATTAAAATAGAAACCTTGCGCTGAAACTCGTGGTAGATAGACCTCGAAAACGCACCTCAACCACTGATTCTCGTATTGTATTATTTGCCAAAAAGAATGCATTTATGTCATCAAAGGCTTTTCCGCAGAAATAAATAACGAATTCAGTGCAGTACAATACAATTTGCCCGGTAGAGTCGGTAATGTTTAAAGGAAATTCAATAGCTTTATCTTAGTTGAAAAACTAATAAAAAAAAGGAAGGGCTATTAATTTGAACAGCTATTCACACATTTTAATTAACACTTTAGATGCAAAAGACGTGCAAATTTAACGAATGAAGAATGAATATTAATATCAAACATTATATATTCTGTAAATAATGACTTCCAACACAGGCTATCAAAAGCCAAACAAGCACTCGGCACCCTGAATAACATACAGAGACCATCAAACATCTCATTAAGGACGAAAATTCGCCTATTCAACGTTGTTATATGGGTGCGAAAGTTGGAGCATATCGGCTGGTGATGAACAACGCCTTCAAGCATTCGCGAATCGCTGTCTTCGTCGCCTCTTGCGCATTTTTTGGCCTGAAGTTATTACCAACAATGAGCTGTGGTTTAGAACAAACCAATCACTTATAACAGAGGACATTAAGATGCGTAAATATAGATGGCTCGAATACACACTAAGAAAACCTTCAGATGATGTCGCAAGAAAAGTCCTTGATTTCAACCCTTAAGGGAATAGAACACCGGGACGCCCGCGCAATACCTGGAAGAAAAGGAAATCAGAAACGCCGGAAAAAGTTGGAGTAAAATAAGACAGTTAGCGTTAGATAGAGCTAGATGGAGATTATTTTTCACGGCCCTATGTTAGGATTAAATATATAAATAATGACTTTAGAATTCAACCGATATTTCTCTATGTGTAAAAGATAATATTAATTATATAATCTAATTAAAGGAAATCAAAATAGAGCTAGAACGCGTGGAGAGACGAAAACGTTAGCAGAAGCTTATATGCATCACGATAAGTTAGTGAAGCGGGGCGCCAGGAAGGTGGCAAGAGAAGGTGGCATGGTTCAAAGATCTATACGCTGTCACAAAAAAGCTTACAGGTAAAAACTTTTTGAACTCCAAACTATTGAAGAGCAGCGACGGAGTGTTATGCACTTGAAGAGGTGAGCAAATGGAAGTATGGAGACAACATTACTCTAGCATGCTATCCAATCCCACAATAAATCCCGTAAGAGTACGCTACTGCACTACCCACAGAGTGAAACAAGACATTTCCATAGAATGCCCTGAAATTACGGAAATAATTAATGCTGTCAATGCCTTGAAGACTAATTAGGTCCCTGGAGTTGATAACGTTGCCCCAGAGACGTTAAAAGCTGTTATTCTTCTACAATTACTTCTACCTCATATGGAGAGCTAAAGAAAGATATCATAGTCAATAGCCCTAAAAAAGACGACCTTACCGAATGCAGTTACTGGCAAGGCATCACGGTCCTTAGTGCAGTCAACAAGGTAATTGCGCACATTATAAACAAAAGGGTAGCTGAAGCTGTACTCCCAGATCTCAGACAAGAACAGATTGGCTTCCGCCCACACAAATCTTGCGTCGACCACATAAACAGTCTTCGTATAATCATCGAGCAGTCAGCCGAATGGCAATATCCCCTCTACATAATATTTATAGATTTCGAAAAGGCGTTCGACACCCTGAGCCACCACGCAATATGTAACGCACTTGCCTGCAAAGGTGTGCCACAAAAAATTATTAGGCTAATCCAATCCTTGTGTCAGAATGTTAAATGCCGAGTTGTCCACTGAGCAACAGCTTTAATGTCTTAAGTGGTTCGACAAGGATGTATACTAACTCCTCTTCTATTTAACATCGTACTTGACATCATTGTACGTAATGCTACAGCAGAAAATATAGGTATAAGGAAGGAATCAACCCACATCTGGAGAGCCTGGAATATGCTGATGATATATGCCTCTTATCGAACAGTTATCGACACGCGTCAGCTAAACTCAAATCGCTTGAGAACGAAGCTTTAAAAGGCGGGTTAAAAATAAACATAAAAAAGTAAGGTTATGCGCTGCAACACTCTTAACAACACAAAACTTTGAATACAGAATGTTCAGCTGGAAGAAGTTAACACATTATGTTCCCTGGGTAGCTTACTAAGAAAAACAGGCGGCTGCAGTGATGATGTATCATTCCGAATCTCAAAGGCTAACCAGTCATTTGGTATCTTACGACCTGTGTATGGAAGTCTACTGTTATCTCGAAACGTACTAAGATCAGCATATTTAATTCCTGTGTGAAATCACATCTCCTTTACGCCTGCGAATCCTGGAACAGGACTTGCACGATATGAACAGGATACAGATATTCATCAACCGCTATCTGCGAAGAATCTTAAAAATGTTTTGGCCAAACATGATTTCCAATATCGAATTATGGGAGCAAACATACCAACGCCCAATACACATTGAGATTCTAAATCGTAAATGGCGCTGGATTGGTCACAAGCTCCGCAGACCAAATGGCGACACGGACACGAAGAGTTGGGCGACCGTCATACACCTGGAGACGGCAACTTGAAGCTGAAATTACTCAAAGCGGCTTAAGCTGGTGTGAAATAAAAAACCTTGCATCGAGATGGACCGATTGGAGAGTATTCATTGCAACCAAAGGATATAATATATATATATAATATATATATATATAAAATAAGTTTGTGTTGAAATCTATCCTATCTTGTTAAGGTAAATTAAAATATATTTTCCTCATTATAAATGAAATCGGCAGATGTGTCCTTTTAAAGTTGTGTTCATTAGAGGGTTAAGTGTGGCATTGGACGGAATAGCAACAAGTGAATTTTTAATGCAAAAATTCATTAATTACTGATTAGAAAAGTTTCAGAAAAATAATGAATAATTTGGTAATTGTTAATATTATTCATAAATAGACCAAACAATTTATGTCACTTAAGGAAATTTTAATTATATGGTATCAATGCCTTAATTAAATGTTTTAAATTGCTTCGTGTCAATTAATACACTCGTAAGAACTAGCTTATTAAATTGTTCACAGTATTCCTTAACTATTTTAAAGGATAATAACAAGACAAGCGCGATTATTAGTAAGAGTTGTAAATTTCAAAAACAATAAAATGAAATATATTTACTAAGACTAGAAAACTGAAACTTTCAATAAAAAATGCATAAAATTTTGATTTAAAAAAAGCTAGATTAATACATTTATTAAAAAAAAAATATATATTAACTAAAACTTTTTAAATAAAACAACATAATTTATGGACGAGAAGAATAAATAAAAAAATCAATATAATTCAATGAGCAACTCAAAAAAAAAAAGCAATAGCAAAATAGCAATAGCAATATAGCTATTTTAATATAAATATTAAATATTGAGATTGCAAAACATCTGAAAGTCGATTTAAATTAATATATATTTCTAAACTTTCACATTCTATTTCACAGTTTCGAAAAATGCCCAGAAATTTTGAAGAGATCATTAATCTTCCTTATGAACTTCTCAAATCGATTGGTTATGATTTTTTGGATAAAACTAAACCAATATGGCTGAAAGGCGCAATGCGATTATATTTAATTGTCTCGCTACTATCTTGTAGCTACGTAACGTATTACGCTGTGATTGTAACAATCAATGAATTATTGGCCGGAGTATTAAATAAAACGCTATTTTATCGTCATTTAACCGATATTAACTTTAATGTTATAGGGTTTTTAAAATGTTTCTACTTCGTCCGACAACTACAACAAAATAAGAGAATTTGTAAAGAATTTCGCATAATATTTCCGAAATCTCGCAAAGAACATGAACAATATCGTAGCCAGGATTACTTTTGGCCGAAATGGATAAAATTTGTATTGTATTTTTACTTTTGTGCCGTTTCACTTATAATATTTGCACCTATAGTCGTGGCCATTTGTGGTTATGTGTTCCAATATTTTAAGGTGGGTTATGCAACAGCAAGATTTTCTTATCTTAAAGTCTATGACCTAGAATACACCATTGACCACCAAAGTCCGTTGGCCTATTGTTTCTTGTATACATTGGAAGCGATGAATGGTCATTTCGGTACGGTCTTTAATATTTGCCCAGATATATGGCTGGTGGCATATGCCATGCAATTGTGTATGCATTTTGATTTTATAGCCAGATCATTGGAATCATACGAACCGATGGAAGAGAAGTCCTTTAAGGATTGTCAATATATTGGAGTTTTAATAGAGAAGCATCAAATTCTATTGAAGTGAGTATTTCTTGCAGCTACCAAAATAGTTTTTTCAAGAATTTATTTATTTTTTCTTGTTTTATTTTTTACAACGTCATATATTTATATACGAGTAGTCAGATCTTTTAAGATTGAATTTTAATTTGAATGTCCTAAAAAACTAAATCAAATTTTTTAGTTCATTTGTCATTGAAAATTTTGAATTATAGTTTTAGAATTTATTTACGGTCATATGACCTAGAAAAAATATGATCTAGTATCCTAACCTATTTATTTATTTATTTTTTCTATACACAAACTACGCATCTCATTACATTTCCAGTTGTGTGGCAAAAAGATATTTTTGTCAGATGTGATTTTTGTGCAAATAATCAAACAGTTCACTGTGGTTCAAAATGAGATTTTTTGGCATAAAGTCTAAATATTAAGATATTGATTTCAAAATCGGCATGGGTAATGGCTAATTTTTTGGACGAACTGGACCACGCCTTTGCCCCGCCAATTTAATGTTCATTTTTAAAAAGGGTATAAAAATATAATTTTTATTTAAATAATTTTAGAAACGACTTCTTTATTTTATTTAAAGTCTTAATCAATAATGTTACATTTTTTTTTACATCTGCTTATATTAAGTTTGCAATTATTTAATTTCTATATGTTAAACTCCAAATAACCAAGGTTCAGAAAATGCATACATGAAACATACAATGTTCTGTTCAAAAGCAGCCAACACATATCTTTATTTTCATATCAATTATGTGCGTTTCTAAATTTTCTACGGTGCCCAACACAATCATGACTGTGTTCGTTTTAATATTTCGTTATTTACACGAACATTTTTCTATCACGTATTTTTTGTTTCGAACACACATAAACCACACAGATTCGAGTGTTGCTTTATTTGAAGTTCGTGTTCTGGTACGTGTACTAAGAAAAAACAGAACATGTACAATAATTAGGTTCGAGTTCAGTTATATTTTAAGTCGTGTTCTGGCTCATGTACTAAGAAAAAATAGAACATGTACAATGAACAGGTTCGAGTTCAGTTATATTTTAAGTCATGTTCTGGCTCGTGTACTAAGAAAAAATAGAACATGTACAATAAACAGGTTCGAGTTCAGTTATGTTTTAAATTCGTGTTCTGGCTCGTGTACTGCGAAAAATTGAAACATCAATTCGCGATCTGATACACCCCGATAAAAACGACGACAATTGTTTCAACCAAATTGATTAATATTTCATTGACCCTTTTTTATGACTTACGTTGCAAATTGTTTACAATTGTTGGCCATTTTTTTGTGATTTACGTTGAAATTATTTACAATTGTTTTTATTGACTGGTTTTTATTTTAATAAAAGATGGTAATAAAATACTTAAGACACAAAAACTGCACACTGCACTTAAATCTTTCTAGCAGGTTTCAATCAGACAATAAAAATTTTTTCGTTTCGCTATTAAAAGTTGCGTATTCTTTATAGCAAAACTTATTTCTGTTATTGCTTTTCAATTTTTTTAATTTTCACAAAATATTTGCAATTTACACAATAACCACAGTCCACTTATAGATGACGATCTAATGAAAACTGAACCACTTTTAATGAATAAATGACGCACGCACTCGCTATTTGTTGCAAAATCAATTGCGTGAAATTGTAACACTTGCAAGCAATTGTAACGTAAGTCATAAAAAAGGGACAATAAAATATGAAAATATTTTTTTAGGTTTTTTTTATTGACACTCATTGTGTTTTTACGCAAAAAATCCCAAAAACTCATTGAGAAAAGGATTGTGCATTGACACTAATTGGTTCGCAAATTAAGGGTGGGTGATTGTGTTTTTATACCCTCTACCACTATGTGGTTTGGGTATAATGACTTTGTGCTGCTGTTTGTAACAACCAAAAATATTTGACCTAGACCCATCTTTAATTATACCGATCGAATCAGAATCACTTTCTGAGTTGATTTAACAATGTCCGTCCGTCCGTCCGTCCGTCCGTCCGTCTGTGTGTCCATGTAAACCTTGTAATCAAACTGCAGGTCGCAAATATGAATATATTTTGATGAAATTTGGTATGTAAGCTTTTATCGGCCATGGGATGAACGCTATTGAAATTGGTAAGAATCGGTCCATGTTCAGACCTAGCCCCCATACAAAACCCCTATGAAATCGACATAAATTGCCATAAGATCCAAATTGTCATATAGATCTTTTTCAAATTGGGTTTGTATGCGTTCACTACATCCATTAATGAGTAGTCTAAAAATGATCCCTTTGGCCCCATATAGAGCTGCTTCCCGATCTTCACTTGAATCTATTAAAAAACAAAAATATTGCACTGATTCTTCTCAAATTTTGTTTGTATATATTTTTGCAAAATAAAAGAGACTTTACCAAACATGATCAGGATCGGTCCATTTTTGGACCAAGTCCCCATATAGATATATCATCCGATATGAACTTTTTCATATCTGCAGCCAAAAAAATTAATAAAAATCCCACTCAAATTTGGTTTTTGCTTATTTTCTATGTCCAGTTGGTTGGGCCTAAGAGATAGAGTTTCTAAACGCATGGTATAGGGTATCGTATAGTCGGTCTAGACCGACTATAATTTTCTTACTTGTTTATTATGCAAAATTTGTTTGTGTCTAAAGTTATTTGTTACCAAAAAAAAATGTTTGCAAAAGATCCTAACAACCAACAAGTGTGTCTTTTATGCCGCAAAATTGGGTTTTTCGTCTATGACACTAATTGGTTGCGAAAATAGGGATGGTTAATGCAAAAAAAACCTAACAACCAACAAGTGTAACTTTTATGATGCTAAATAGTTTTTGTGTCTTAAGTATTTTATATAAAAACAAGTAAGAAAATTATAGTCGGTCTAGACAGACTATACGATACCCTATACCATGCGTCTAGAGACCCTCTCTCAGGCCCAACTAACTGGATATAGAAAATAAGCATAAACCAAATTTGAGTGGGATTTTTATTAATTTTTTCGGCTGCAGGTATGAAAAAGTTCATATCGGATGCTATATCTATATGGGGACTAGGCCCAAAAATGGATCGATCCTGACCACGTTTGGTAAGGTCTCTTGTACTTTGCAAAAATATATACAAACAAAATTTTAGAAGAATTAGTGCAATATTTTTGTCTTTTGATAGATTTAAGTGAAGATCGGGAAGCAGCTCTATATGGGGCCTATGACTAAGAGTTGTCCAATAGGGATCATTTTTGGACTACTGATTAATGGATGTAATATATACATACAAACATACAGACTAAGATTTGTATTTGGATCTTATGGCAATATATGTTGATTTCATAGAGGTCATTTGTATGGGGGATAGGTCTGACAATGAACCGATTCTCACCAATTTCAATAGCGTTCGTCCCATGGCCGATAAAAGATCAAATACCAAATTTCATCAAAATATATTCATATTTGCGACCCGCAGTTTGATTACAAGTAATAATAATTTCAACGTAAATCACAAAAAAATGGCCAATAAAATTTTAAAATATTTGACAATTGTAAATAAACAATTTGCAACGTAAGTCATAAAAAGGGTCAATAAAATTTTAATAAATTTGGTTGAAACAATTGTCGTCGTTTTTATCAGGGTGTATCAGATCGCGAATTGATGTTTAAATTTTTTGCAGTACACGAGCCAGAACACGAATTTAAAATATAACTGAACTCGAACCTGTTTATTGTACATGTTCTATTTTTTCTTAGTACACGAGCCAGAACACGACTTAAAATATAACTGAACTCGAACCTGTTTATTGTACATGTTCTATTTTTTCTTAGTACACGAGCCAGAACACGACTTAAAATATAACTGAACTCGAACCTGTTTATTGTACATGTTCTGTTTTTTTTTCAGTACACGTGCCAGAACACGAACTTCAAATAAAGCAACACTCGAATCTGTGTGGTTTATGTGTGATCGAAACAAAAAATACGTGATAGAAAAATGTTCGCGTAGATAACGAAATATTAAAACGAAACACAGTCATGATGTGTTCGGCACCGCACAAAATTTAGAAACACACATAATTGATATGAAAATAAAAATATGTGGGTGGTGGTCTAAGTTATGTGTGTTTACATATATGTACGAGTTTTTTATTCAGTGTGTGTTCTTTTCTGAACTCTGTTCATAACACAGCAGAAATATGTAACAAACAAAAAAACAAATACGCAGCAACAATTTATTTGTGTGGTGATTGTTTATTGCACAATACATTCGCTGTATCGGCAATTGTTTACACATGAACAGTTCATTGCACAACGTATGGGCAATGAACTTCACTGTAGTTTACCGTGTCAGCGAATGTTTGTACTTGAACATATTTTGGACAATGACATTTAGTCGTAAACTGAAATACATTTATCAGTGACTAGTTAAATAAAGTTATCGTCCACCTTATGAATGTAATCACGCTACAAGGGTACCAAAAATATTTCTTCAGGTACAAAGTAAAGGTATGGAACATAAAGTTTTGAACTTTTCGGTTTTACCGCATACTCACAAGAAATCGCTATTCACATTTTATAGAATGTTATGGAGAAGTTCGCAATCAAAATTTAATATAGACGATAATATAATTTTTACGCGCGTCCAATTGAATTCTATCAATAAGTTTGAAACGTCATTTCTTTAATTCAATTCTATAAGAAACTCTTAAAACAAACTCTAAAAATCATATCCACGCATGAGGAGGGCTTATTCCATATTGAGGATAATTAGGCTTAACCTTAAAAACTCTAGAAATGAAGTCGCTTGATTTCAATAGCTACGTTGGTTTTGCTCCACATATCGGTCAAGACTGACAAGAATTTGTTCTAGTTAAAACATTCAATACTTCATCATAAGTGTTATATGTGTGTCATATTGGACGAATATTTCTCTGCTTTGATAAGTATATGAATAATGTTTTTGATTATCCAAATTTTCTTTTTCCTTCAATATAAGGCCTGTACTTTCTTTAAGGAACTCCATTTTTAAAGGCCGACAAAAATCCAGTCAGTTAGATTTTGTCGACCTTTATTCTATCAGTTTTATTGGAAGAATTGTAGTAACAAAAAGTGAATGGTCTATGGCAGCAGGCTCCTCATCCAATAGATATTGTTGTTTATACAAGCTTTGGCCTGTTGAGCCATCAAACCCACAGCTCACAATTAGTTTACAATGTCCTATGTCTGGTTTCATTTCAAAGATCTCCTGCTGCATTGTGGTCTAATAAACTTTTGTAATGTCACTTCTGCCTTCGGAAAAACTTATTTCGGAAGGTCTGCATTTTAATTTTGATGCTAATACTTCCAGATATGAAATGCCACATCTGCGTTGTTTATTAAGTAGCATCATGTTAATATATTGTTGTTTTGTTAATCCATTTTCAATCAAAAACGCTAAGGCAATATCAGCACATATTAGTAAAGGATCAATTGCTGTAAGTTTCTTTTTAACAACTTTTTCTGTACAAAGGCCATGTCTCTGTCTTTTAATTTTTTGGTCAAAAAAAAGCGGTGCTGAATGCTCTTATTCTAAAGCAAGCTCTGATGCAATTTTTCTTTTTTAGAGAGGCCCCGCATCATTAAAATTTAATTTTGAGCGGCCCATTATATTTGGTAATCCCTTTTCGTGTTCATCACTTAGAATTACCATATTTGATGCAAGCCATTTCGAATAAGTTACTTTGAAATTCTCCGACATTCGATTTTTTTTTTATCTGGGGTATTCAGATTTAGAAAATCGATTCAGTTTAATAATATAAACCCATAAAAAAAATTTATTTTACGCCATAAAAATCTCATTTTGTACCATAGTGCAGTGATTAATTGATATATTCGATTGGTAATTTTTTTGGTAAGTAGTTTGAAGTGTTTTGAAGTGAAATAAAGTGTTAGACGATCCATTTTTCTGCTTACCAACTTTTCGTTTTATGGATGCTCCTATCACATCAATCGAACCTTTGCCATGAGAAGTTGCAAAATTATTTCATTCAATAACCTTGCAACCAAATTCGGAAACAAAATCAGGCAAACTTCGAGCAATTAGCTTATTTTATTAACAATCAAAGCAAATCAAAATTTTACCGTTAATTGATATTGGGTTGCTCTTTTGCATTTATTGTATAGTTAGTATTTGTTGCTGGTAAGGATTTGGTATAAGAGTGCAATTGCACAATTACTTTTATAAATGTAAATTGTAAAAAGAAGATACCCTTACAAATAAACAAAACCGGTAAAAACGTGATATTGAACTTTGTAGCCCGATATATTGAAATCGCAACTAAAGAAACCTTTGAGCTTTTTAATTTCATTAATTTTGAATATTTGTCACTAATAATACAACTAAGAAAAAGCTGTTGGGGAATCTGAAAATTTTCGGTCTTGGTGGACCATTCTGTGGTAACAAGCGATAACCGCCTAAGTCGACTTAAGAACGATTTGAGTTATGTATGCTATCATATTCTAGTAACAATATGATAGCATATATTACACAGTACAACACATGATTTTGGGACTCAATTCTGACAATTGCATCTGAAAGTAGGCCCAAAAATAAGAACTTCTGCATCATTCGTTTTGTCAAGTTGGCAGCCATTATAATTTAATGGCTATACGAATTTTTTTGCTCAAGGTGGATTTTTATCACTTTTTGTATATTTTAACTCGGTTATAACTCGGTAACCGTACGGAATATCTCTTTTGTGTCTGAAACAAAGTTGTAGATATTGAATAGGAGAAAAAAAGCGGAACAAACCTACCCGAAAAAAGTGCATCCAGTGCCTTAAAAAGCGCAAAAATGCGTATTTATCCCCCATTTCCCCCCCCAGTTTCACTTTTTTTGTTAAATAACTGGATTACAAATCCACAAATATGCTGTTTTTTTCTCTTCACGAACCCACGACCCCCGCATGATAGGCGAGCACGCACCTACTCACCTACCGGGGCGATTCATATTACTGCTATTCTTACACAGAAAATATTAGATTTTTATTTGTTACCTATGCATGGAAACAAAATTTAGAACATTTTCAATTATTGTCAATATCCATCCTCGTTGAAGTTGACGCTTGTTATTCATATTCGTGGTCTGAGTCTACATCATCATCCGAGTTAGACATAATATTCAAGGGGGGCTTGTTGTCAGTGTGTCCAACAATTTCAGTGCCATCTTCATCTTCGGTGCTTTCATCTTCAAACTGCATAATTTTAGAACACCAACAAACCTCCGCAAGCAATGCATCTAATTTTTTGCATTTGAATCGCTTTTTCATTGGCATGGTCACCTGGTGGAACCTCTCTCTTTGTTCGTCCGATTCCTGAGGTAATTGTGCCAAAAAGGTATCAAGGTGGAAATGCATGAAATGTAATTTTAACGTCATAGATGCATTGTATGCATATTAGAGTTGTCCTTAAAAATTAAATTGCGATTTTAGGGAGTGTCGGGATCCAGTTTGTTTCCTTTCTATATAAAACTAATAAATGTGAAGTTTGGGAACAACCGGATAAAGAAAAGTCACGCCGGAAATCGATTGAAAATTTCAAGTGTGTTTATACAGGTAAAAATATGTATTTTTTTCCGATTTTAGGAAAATATTGTTCTATAGTTGAATTTTTTCAACAAGTTGTTATATGAATCGATATCAGTACTAAATTATCTTTTCAAACCAGACCACTTTTGTGCCAAAAAAAAAAAGGACCTCTAGGTCATGAAATGTGGTGATACTTTTTAAACTTTAACAATTTGATTAATAAAAGCCATAACTTTTTTTATCTCTATACTTATAAGTACTTATAAGTACCACGTCGCACAGTGGCGCCCGTAGAGCAAACGAGGTTGCAAAAATCAAAATTTTCATGTGCGCCGACGAAGTTTTGAATAAACCCATGTTATAGGAAACTTTTCAACGATTTCAAAGCCATAACGATTTAATAATATCACACTTTTAGTTAAGAAGATATAACCGTTCAAAGTTGACCGGCTTTCGGTTTTCAAAAAAACACACAATTTTTAGTCAATTTGTTGCGATTTCAGGTGTAATATCATGAAAAATAGGTAACGAATCGCCTTATTTTTTGTTTGTATTGATTGATGTATTTATTAAATGTATAATGATAAAAAAAAATTAACTGTTTGCTTTATGTTTCTCCTGGTAAATCACTATTTCAAAACTATCCGTTTTTTAACTATTTTTCAACTTTGACGGAAAATAAAAAAAATCTATATTTTTCTATATTTGCCATATTTGCAAAACATGTTCTTTGATTATTTCTTTACATAATTCAAAAGGTTTTATCAGCCCGTACGTGCCCGTTTGGCTTCTAGAGGTAAAAAAGGTTAAAAAGACATGGTTGCAGAAATTGTATGGCGTGCATCCCTTACATGTTTTGACTGACAGTAGTTTGATCTAATAGTTTGAAAATTGCATTTTAAGTCGGTTGTCTACCTGTGAGCCTCTGCCAAAGTCTACTCCCAATATTCTGTTACAGACACAGGATGCACAAAAAACTACTCATTGAAATTCACACTTTGGAGTACAAATGGTCAAGAACAATATTGACTTATGGGCCCTCCAGGTAGGCACCAATCTTATTTAGACACGAGCATAATATCAAAATAAGAACAAATAAGCAAGATTAAGCCTACAAAGCTGCAAATTGGAGAAGGAAAATATATTGAATGCAATTACGAGTTCCACCTGATCATGGTTGACGGAAAAGTCGTAAATGAACTGACAGGAACAACCTCAACATTGTCATGCCCGATTTGCAAAAAGAGTCAGAAGAACTTTGGTAATTTAAACGATTCTACAAACGAGGAGAATTACGAATATGGAATGTCACCATTGCACGCAAGGATAAGGTGTATGGAGTTCTTGCTAAAACTGGCGTATACCCTACCACAATAGGAGGAAAACTTCGATGAAAATACGTCAATAAAGGATAAGAAAAAGATCAGAAAGAAGCAAATACAGGATGCTTTTTTTAAACAAGTTGGACTAAAAGTAGACTGTCCCAAGCACGGATACGGTAACTCAAACGATGGAAACACTTCTAGGAGATTTTTTGAAAATGATGAGGCAGTAACTAGAATCACTGGAATTGACAATCAAATCGTGAAAAGATGGGGAACGATCTTGAATGTTTTAAACTGCAAAGAAAATGTCAATTCTACAAAATATGGAGAATATGCATCGAAAACTGCATCTCTTTTAGCAGAAATGTATCCACAGAAGAAGTTGACCCCGACCGTCCATAAAATATTGGCACATGGCAAAGATATAATTGAGTACCAGTCTTTGCCAATTGGAGAGCTTTCTGAAGAAGCACAGGAGTCTCTTAACAAATTTTATAAAAAATATAGATTGCAGAACACATTCAAAGCATCAAGGGTAAGGCAAAATGAGGACCTCTTCAACATGTTGGCAGCATCTTCCGATCCACTTATTTCTTCCCTGCGGCATGTGAAGTCACGAATAGAGTTAGAAAATAATTATAGTTTAGAAATGATTAGTTTTTTAGATATACCTTCTCTTACGAATTGTGATGAATATTTTACAGAAAATTGAAAAAATAAATTTAAAAAAGAAGTAATTTTTTTTTTAATTTGTTGGGTAATAATTTAAAACATAAAATCCTAAAGAAGAAAAAAATAAAAACAATCTAAAAATGTAAAAATATTTTTTTTTAGTTACCATAAAATTGATTTTTCTACAAATTTTAACTTTGATAACCCATAAGTAGGCCCCTACAAAGCGTAGCACCCTTTCCAAACGCTCATTTCATAGGCTGAACAGTTATCTATCATACGCTGTTTAAACTGTTCAATTATGTTATTCGGTTCAAAAGATATGATTTTTGCAACGAAAAAACTCAAATGGCGCCACTGTGCGTCGTTAACCTATTGCACAATGAGACCGAAAATGGGAAATATTTTTTATAAAATTTTTACATTTTTATTAAACAAAATTTAAAAAAAAAAAAAATGGATGGCACTTTAAGGCTTTGTTAAATACATGTTATGGATTAACTGTGTGAATTTTTAAGTAAATTCCTGTTGTGGTTTCACCGAGTTTAATAGAAAAACTAGTTCTCGGTAATCTTTATTTAAAAATATCTTAAAATCCAAAACTGGCCTTGGCAGATAATGGGTTAACGTTATCGGATTTATCCCAACTTTTAGGAACGGAAGATCTACACATTTGGTTATAATATTGTAGGTTACGCTTTTAAAAATTCAACAGTACTTACGAAATATTTAATTTTTTTGAATAAATTGTCTTTCATTAGCTTGGCGTCTTAGTGTTAATGGGGTCATATTATTTTTTTTCAGAAACCCTAGGCTATTAAGATAAAACATAACATTTCAAAAAAGAAAACTGATTAAGTTTTGATGCACAGTATTTAGAAAGAGTGCTCGTACATTTACACAAAAATCCGCGAAAAGTCTTTGTAAAAAATTTCTGGCAGAAGAATTTACGTACCTTAAAAAATCTCAGAGTTAATCTCTAACATGTATTTAATAAAACTTAAAAGTACCAAATCCATTTTTTTTTTTTTAATTTTGTTTAAGAAAATTTTTTAAACCTTGTTTCAAAATTTTATCAAAAATATTTCCCATTTTCGGTCTCATTGCGCAATAGGTTAACAACATGGTAATAAAACAATACTTCAGATCTGAGTTCATATAGGTATAGAGACAAAAAAATATTATGGCTTTAATTAATTAATTTGTTAAAGTTGAAAAAATGTTCATCACATTTCATGACCTAAAGTTTTTTGCACATAAGTGGTCTGGGGCATTTGTTATTTCTTGGCCAGTTTTTATTCGATTTTGAAATTCTGAAATCGATTCATATAACAACATATCGAAAAAATTCAACTGTAGAACGAAATTTTCGTAAAATCTGAAAAAAAAAAAGTCATATGTTCCCCATATAAACACACTTCGGGTACTTTGGGCACCACTAGGAACCAGAAGACATCGTCGCACAGTAGCGCCATTTGAATTTTTTCGTTGCAAAAATCATAACTTTTGAACCGATTGAGATAATCAAATAAGTTAAAAGATATATGATAGATAATTATCCAACCTATAAAATAACTGTCTGAACATAGACTGTCTGAACATAACCTTCTAGATGCGTACTTATGGGTTATCAAAGTTGAAATTTGTTAACGGCATGAAATAAATTATGTTTATGTTAACTAAACGACATGATTTTTAACGACATGATTTTAAAAATATTTTCTATCAAAGTTGAGAAATAGTGAAAAAAATATACAGTTGGTAAATAGCAATTTACTCACAAAGCAAACCGTAAAATTTTTTCTATAATATACTGAATAAATAAATAAATTAACAGAAATAAAAAAAAATACGATTAGTTACATAGTTTTTCTATATTACATCTAAATTGCAAAAAAAAAAAAAAAAAAAATTGTGTTTTTTTGAAAAATGGAACAATGTCTTTTTTACCTGTTTTACCTCTAGCAGTCGAAGGAGCAGCTGGACTTTGTTGATTTAGGTAAAGGAATAATCAGAGAACATATTTTGAAAATATGCCAGATTCAAATATTAAAATTTTTTTTTATTTCCATCAAAGTTGAAAAATAGTGAAAAAAAAAATAAATGCAACATTTATTTATGTAGGTATTTAGGTTTGTCATTTGTATTTTATCGTCGCAATTGTAATTTTACTTTAGTAAAATATGTTAGCCATTGTATTAATAATTCAAATATTGTATTTCAGTCTCAGCAATAGCTTGAAAGAGATATTTAGTGCTCTTATACTCATAATGTTTTTCTCAACTGCTGTCACTTTATGCTGTGCTGGAGTTTATGTTATTTCTGAAGGCGTTACTGTTGATCTATTGGGCTTTTTAACATTTTTACCAACAACTCTTGGACAATATTTTATGGTCTGTTATTATGGTCAACAGATTATTGACAAGGTAAAGTATTTGTAAATTATAATTTTTTGTTTCATTACAGTAATGTATAATGTCTTTTTGTCTAGAGTTTAAATGTTCGTGAAGCTATTTATAATAGTTCCTGGTATAATGGATCTCAATCATATAAAAAGTGTATAATTATTATTTTAATACGTTGCCAGAGACAGGCTGAACTTAATGCTGGAGGATTTCAAACAACCGATCTGGAGGCATTTAAAGCGGTAATTAATTTTGAAAATATTTTCTTAATTTTGAAAGTATAATATTAATTACAATTAATTATTTTAGGTTATGTTTTTGACATATCGTGCATTTGCTATGCTAAATACAATGTTTGATTGAAATTTTCGAGAAAAAAAAAAGAGGAACAGTATTAGAGTTATTCTTTTCATTTTTAAAATGCACTAGTACACTTGTTTTGAGAGTAACGAAAAGTTCTTGATATTTTATATTTTTGCACGTTGAAGTTATTGGAAATATTTTATATTGCATTGCCTAATAGTTTTAAAAACCACAAAATACATACTTAAATAACACCTTTAAAGGATTATAACAGCCTTATAATTAGAAAATAGACACATGTGCGATTTTACATTATTATTATACCCGCCACATATACAGTGAGGGACAATTTAATGGTAACATTTAACAAAAATATATTTTTGACGACTTGAACGGTCAATATCAAAAAATTGGATCATAAAATTAAAAACTTTTTTATTAATTTAAAAATGTGTATGTTTTATTTAACAATAAAACAAATAAATAAACAATAAAATAAAATACTGCAGAAAAAAACTTTAACATATTAATTGTTATGCTGTTGACAAAACATTAGACACCTTTACAATACAATAATTGAAAATTTTCCCTTAATTTTTTTTTCAATATTTTGTTGGGTATCCAATTTGATCTGTCTTGTTTGTGTTATTTCGTGTCCGTATTTTTTATCAAAAAATTGGATCATAAAATTAAAAACTTTTTTATTAATTTAAAAATGTGTATGTTTTATTTAACAATAAAACAAATAAATAAACAATAAAATAAAATACTGCAGAAAAAAACTTTAACATATTAATTGTTATGCTGTTGACAAAACATTAGACACCTTTACAATACAATAATTGAAAATTTTTCCTTAATTTTTTTTTTTTCAATATTTTGTTGGGTATCCAATTAGATCTATCTTGTTTGTGTTATTACGTGTCCGTATTTTTTATGTAAAATTTCCCATAGATTTTCTATAGTATTGAGATCTAGTGATTGGGCCGGCCACTAACACTAACTGTATTAGTTTGTTACAACTATGGAGTTGTGTTTTGGGTCATTATCATGTTGGATCTTCCAGACCTGGGGCATATTTTCCTCCGCGTTTGGATACATTATGTCATTTAGAATTTGCCTGCATCCATTTTCAGTTAGAATATCTGCTACTTCACGAAAATTGGAGCCTTTCCTTGGCTCGAAAAGCAACCCATAGCATAATGTTGCCATCGCCAAACTTAACAGTTTTCTTTCTATATTTTGGGTTTAGTCGTTTTCCGTTTGGTCGTCGCACTGTGGACCATATTTTGAGAAGGCGGCCAAAAATCATTTTTTTACCGATTTTAAAGTTATGTTATTCATTTGAAAGAAAATACCAGTGAACTTCGGGAGCCAAAAAAAACGCGACTCTATTTCAACTATATCACAGCGAACAGGGACTTCGAAAATGAACTTTCTCAGTATTTTGCTAAAATTAAAATTTTAATATTTAAATGACTCTAACGTTTTTGTTTTAAAAGATTTTAAGGTAAAATAAATTTTGTATAATTTTGAAACTTCTAAGCTATTAATGTTAGAAATATAAAGACACTGAGTCGTTTAAAAATTAAAAAAAAAGGTGAAAATCACCCACTTAATAGAGCATAACTCCTGCCCATTAAAAAAAATCTTGCACTCTTCTGTAGTCCGAACCCTCCCCTACACTCCTATACCCCATTGTATACCCGCCAGTTTCCAGCCGTGTGCACCAGAACAATTTTTCTGACCCAAGGTCAGATATTTTGTGTAAAATTTATGAATAGAAAATTTTCCACTATGTGGTTAGGGTATAATGAGTTTGATGTCTGATGTTTGTAACTACCAAAAATATTGGACCTATATCCATATTTTATTATACGGATCGACTCAAAATCACTTTCTGAGTTGATTAAACGATTTCCGTCCGTCCGTCTGTGTTATGAATACAAAAGTTGGTCGTACCGGTGTATTTTTTTGCGTGAGTTTATTTGTTTTTTATACTGACAGAAAAAGGAAACGGTAGAGTTGACACGAGTTGTTATACACTTATAAAAAAGGGGTTGAGACATAACGCGCTTAATTGTTAAATTATATTAATGGGTAAAATTTTTTTTTTTTTTTAAGAGGTACATTTACATAGGTATTTTTCAAAAACATTAATAGTCGGAACTTGAGTTATATAGTTTAAATACCTGACAAAATGGGAAAAAATTTAAATAATAGGTAAATGGTAAAAACTATTGCGACACACCCTTTTAAGATATGCTTAACCTTTGAAGAGGGTTAGGGTCTGGGTTTTTATGCTTCAAAAAGTGGTAATAAAAGATAAAATATTGTATTTTACATAATAGCAAGTTTTAGCTTGCAGCAGAAAGATAAATGCCAAAGAATTTAGAGAGTACGTCAATAAAACAGCTATACTTTATAACGAAAAATACTCTTGGAGATATGTGCCACAGTTCATAAAATTTTGCACCATGCTACAATATGCTACCAATAGGAGATCTATCTGAAGAAGGCAAGAAAAAAGGAACAAAGTCAGACTCTTTCTCGAGCACAACACGAGAAAAATGTCCAGATGTTGCACTAATGAAGGCCTTCACTATTTTGTTGTCCACTTCAGATCCATATATGTCCAACATTCGACAAAAATGGAAAACTATAAGACGAAGAAGCCAAACAACTTCAAAAAGATGAAAATCAAGGCTTTTTAGAAGAAATATTTACTAAAATTGTTTGATTTAAAGTAGTTTTTCAATACACTAACAATCACCCCTGTTCTTGAAACCACTATCACAAAAAAAAACTAGTAAATGAAAAAATTCTTAAATTTACGAGTTTTTTGCTGTTCTATGATTTCAATAAGAATATTTTTTCTTGTTTTAATTCACATAAAAAAGTTTTTGTGAAATCAAAACAAATGCCCTTTTTTCTACTACACAGGTCTTAAGAGATAAAAAAAACAATTGATATTTAAATTCTAACATGTTTTTTATTGAACCTTGTCAATATTTAGACATTGATTTGATGTTAGACATTGATTTTATGAAAAAAAAAAAACTATTTTATCAGTAGTCAATGTTAATAAAACACACTTTTGGAGATGATGTTGTTCTATAACTATAATAAAAACTTTTTATTTGCACAATCTATTTTCCATTATAATTTTTTCAATTATACCATAGATTCTTTATGTCCTAATTATTACAAATAAAGGAATTTAAAATAATATTTCAATCAAATTACATATTTTTATTTTTTTTTTTTTTTGCATATGACTGCCACAACTTTGTTTATGTTCGAAACAGTAGTGATGCCAGTCAATTCCAATTTATTTGAATGTCGAATTTTCTTTGGTGATGCCTAACTTATTTCAAAAAGAGAAGTCATTCTTAATTGAATGAAATTGAAGAACAAAAACAATTAAATGAACAAGTAAAATGTTATTTTAAAAGAAAATATTTTTTTTTCTACTTTCTTTATAATCTTAAGAAAAACATGCAAAAATTACTTAAGGTTTTTTTATACCCTATACCACTATGTGGTTTGGGTATAATGACTTTGTGCTGCTGTTTGTAACAACCAAAAATATTTGACCTAAACCCATCTTTAATTATACCGATCGAATCAGAATCGCTTTCTGAGTTGATTTAACAATGTCCGTCCGTCCGTCCGTCCGTCTGTGTGTCCATGTAAAGCTTGTAATCAAACTGCAGGTCGCAATTATGAATATATTTTGATGAAATTTGGTATATAAGCTTCCATCTGCCATGGGATGAACGCTATTGAAATTGGTGAGAATCGGTAAATGTTCAGACCTAGCCCCCATACAAATTACCCATATGAAATCGACATAAATTGCCATAAGATCCAAATTGTCATATAGATCTTACTCAAATTGGGGTTTGTATGCGTTCATTACGTCCATTAATGAGTAGTCCAAAAATGATCCCTTTGGCCCCATATAGAGCTGCTTCCCGATCTTCACTTAAATCTATTAAAAAAACAAAAATATTGCACTGATTCTTCTCAGATTTTGTTTGTATATATTTTTGCAAAATACAAGAGACTTTAGTAAACATAATCAGGATCGGTCCATTTTTGGACCTAGTCCCCATATAGATATAGCATCCGATATGAACTTTTTCATATCTTCAGCCAAAAAAATTAATAAAAATCAGACTCAAATTTGGTTTTTGCTTATTTTCTATGTCCAGTTAGTTGGGCCTAAGTGATAGGGCATGGTATAGGGTATCGTATAGTCGGTCTAGACCGACTATAATTTTCTTACTTGTTTTTTTTTGTGAAAGTGACTAAAGAACCATATGGCACCTCGGTTTCTAGATAACATATGGTTTTGCAGCTAAACCATATGTTTCATGTCATTTGACAATAAAAAATATGATTTCGAAAAATAATTCGAAAATATAAAATTTGTGTTTTCAAGAAACCCAAAATTTCAATTTCATGTTATTTCAAATTCATTTATATTCAAATAACAACGTTTCAAGAACATGGCTGAATAAGTTATACCCTTTTTTATATAGTTAACAATTTTTCTTGATTTAAAAATTTATGTATTTTATAAATTTACAATAAAAATTGGTATAGAAATTTTTAAAAAGACAATAAATAAATATTTAACTAAAGTAAAAACATACGACTTTTTCATTGAAACTTCTCTATCAAAAAAGCCAACATTTGGCCCTTGTGAACATTAGGACTAAAAAAATTATGGGGCCAAAGTTTGGCATTTTCTGGCAAAATTTTACTTACAAAATTTTTAAAAAGTATTAGTTGTAAAATTAACTGAAAAACTAAGACATTATAAAGGGTAACACTGGTTTAAACAGCTGACGCACGTTTCGTGTTTTGTTTCATTGTCAAACATCTTCAGTTTGGTCTATAATTTAACCATGAATCGTCTTACAAACGAACAACGCAAGTTATTGAATTTTATTATCAAAATGCGTGCTCTGTTAAGAAAGTTCATCGCGCGCTTCTTCCATTTCATGGTCAGTTTAATCGACCCACTGAAGCGGCTATTTGGGCTATTGTGACTAAATTTCGCACCAAATTTACATTGTTGGACATTAAACCACCAACACGCTTACGTAGAGTGCGAACTGAAGAAAATATCGCAGCTGTATCGGCCAGTGTTAATGATGACCATCAATTATCGATTCGTCGCCGTTCGCAGCAATTGGGCCTCTGTTACTCAATTGGCCGCCTAGATCGTGCGATCTAACGCCTTTAGACTATTTTTTGTGGGGCTATGTTAAAGCTCATGTCTATACAGACAATCCCGCTTCAATTGATGCATTGGAAGACAACATTAAAGCATTTATTCGTGAGATACCGGCCGAAATGTTGGAAAGAGTATGCCAAAATTGGACTAAGCGGATGGACCATTTGCATGAAATAATCTTCAAACATTAAATTATATGGACCGTACTATCCATTCAAATAAAGATTTCATGCATTTTTCTGAATTTTATGTGTTTTTTTTTTTTTTTTTGGAAAACTTTCCTATAGCTCTTAAAAAATCACCGTTTATAAAAAAAAAAACCTTTTTTGTTAAAAGGTTTAACACTTCACTTTTATACTAAAATTCAACTAAAAATAAAAATGTATAAACCCCCCATAACTTTTTTTATTATCGGTCGATAATTTCGTTTTATAGCAAAAATTAAAGTCTAAAGTCCCACCTACAAAACAAAAAAAAGCCGCATATCAAAATTCCAATGCAATCAAAAGTATGGATTTTTAACCACCTTCTCGTGAAATGGTAAATTTTTTTAATATAAAATGAGATGATATTTAAGGTAATTCCACATATAACATAATGCCCATTGTTATTACTATTTGTTCAACTTTTTGAAACCTCTACAGCTGTCGGAACAGTTTCAAATGGCTTCAGTTTCAACAGCAGCTAGCAATTATGTAGCATCGTTCATTTTAGGTTTATTTTTTATTTGTAATAGATTTGGGATTTTTCAGTTTTATCTGCGGGCAGAATATGGACTTACCTTAATGCAATGTTAACAGAGATTCCTTCTATTCTTTCAAATACTAAAAGTTAATGTTATTTTCTTTCGGTTTTTTTTTATGTAGTTTTTTTAAATTTATTAAAACTTATCTATAATATTAATAGGCAACGGGATTTCTTTTGACCGACATAAAGATTTTAGTTACCAACCGATTTTGACCAAAAATACTTCATTTGAAAGGTATTTCCTTTTAGCTGTCCAACATATTTACAGATTTGCACCGTCTGGAAAATTTTTTGGGAGTAATGGTTATTTAAAGTTGCTACTAACACATACATTATAGATATCAAAAGCCCGGTGTTGAATTGTGAATTGGCTAAAATTGATTAGCATACACTTAGGCTCTTATAAAATTATTTATTAACAGTCCCATTTATAAATCTTCTGTGTATTCAACAAATGAATTTTATTTAAAAGGTGTTGCATTGTGAATTGGCTAAAATTGATTAGCATACCTTTAGGCTCATATAAAATTATTTATTAAATGAAAAAATAAAATTTCCTACAATTTGTACTCGATTTTCGAGGGCTGGGCTCTGCTAATATTAATAAAATGAACATAAATAAGTACGTTTCCTTGCTTTATAATTGTACATTACGTATAATTGTAATTATAATTGTGTTGAATTGAAAACTAATTTTGGACATAAACCTATAATTGGACATAAACCAATAACAACAATAATCTATATTTAAAAAGTGTTGAATTGTGAATTGGCTAAAATTGATTAGCATTTCCTAGAATTTGCACTCGAATTTCGAGGGCTGGGATCTGCTAGTTATGAATTGAGACACATCTGATTTTTTTGATTAGATGATAACAACAAGTGAAGTTTTAATGAAAAAATCTATGAATACTGATTGGAAATGAATAATTTGATATTTGTTTATATTGTTCCTAAATACATCTAACAATTTATGACGCTTAATGTAATATCAATTATATGTTAACAATGTCCTTATTAAGAGTTTTAAAATTGTACTGCTGCAATATACTTGTAAGAGCTATTATTGACAGTATTTCGTAAATATTTTAAACTATAACAACAAGATAAGCACGATTGTTAATAAGAATTGTAATATAAAAAAAACCGTAAAATAAAATATAAACTAAAAACAAATGTTCATATTAGAGGAAAACTAAATTATGTACTTAAAAAAAAAAAATGTTGCACAAAATTATGATTAAAAAAAGAAATTGTTTGAGTGTTACATTTATTAAAACACAGTAAAAATATTTAATCAAAAACTCATTAGACGGTTAACTTTGGTATTTATTGTATAGAAAAACAAAAAGTGAATTTTCATGAAAAAATCAATGATTATTGGGTGGAAATGAATAATTTGAAATTTGTTTATATTGTTCGTAAATACACATGACGGTTAATGTAATATCAATTATATGTATGCTAACAGTTTTATTTTGTTTCAATAAACTTGTAAGAGCTATTGTTGACAGTGTTTCGTAAATATTTTAAAGGATAACAACAAGATAAGCACGATTGTTAGCAATAATTGTAATACAAATAAAACAATAAAATAAAATATAAACTAAAAACAAATGTTCATATTAGAAGAAAACTAAATTATTTACTAAAAAACAAAAAAAAAAAAATACAAAAAAATTAGCACAAAATTATGATTTAAAAAATAAATTGTTTGAGTGTTACATTTATTAAAACACAGTAAAAATAATTTAATCAAACTTATATACATTAAAAAAAACATAATTTAATAACGAGAAGAATCAAGAAATTCATCGACATAATTCAATAAGCAACTCTAATGCCAATAACGAATATAGCTATTTTAAATGTCATATTTCTTTCTTTAGCATATTAAATATTAATACAATCTAAAAATCAATTTGGACACTAATATATGTACGGTTTTTAAAAATGCCCAGAAATTTTGAAGATTTCATTCATCTTCCATATAAACTTCTCAAATCGATTGGTTATGACTTTTTGGATAAAACAAAAGCAATATGGCTGAAAGGCTTAATGACACTATATTTAATTGTCTCGCTACTATCTTGTAGCTACGTAACGTATTACGCTGTGATTGTAACAATCAATCTATTACTGGCCGGAGTATTAAATAAAACGCTATTTTATCGTCATTTAAACGACATTAATTTTAGTGTTGTAGGGCTTTTAAAATGTTTCTACTTCGTCCGACAACTACAACAAAATAAGAAAATATGTAAAGAATTTCGCATTATATTTCCAAAATCTCGCAAAGAACATGAGCAATATCGTAGCCAGAATTATTTTTGGCCGCAATGGATAAAATTTATGTTCTATTTGTATTTTAGTTCCGTTTTACTTATACTATTTGCACCTTTAGCCTTTTCCATTTGTGATTATTTGTTCCAATATTTTAAGGTGGGTTATGCGACAGCAAGATTTTCTTATCTTAAAGTCTATGACCTAGAATACACCATTGACCATCATAGTCCGTTGGCCTATTGTTTCTTGTATACATTAGAAGTGATAAATGTTCATTTTACTACGGTCTTTAGTATTGGCCCCGATATATGGCTGGTGGCATATGCCATGCAATTGTGTATGCATTTTGATTTTATAGCCAGATCGTTGGAATCATACGAACCGATGGAAGAGAAGTCCGTTAAGGATTGTCAATTTATTGGAGTTTTAATAGAGAAACATCAAATTGTATTGAAGTGAGTATTTCTTGTTAGTCCCAAATTACAATTGGACCGATCGGCTGCAGCTACAAAATTAGTGTTTACAAGAATTTCACCAGAATTTATTTAGTATTTATACGCTCACCACTGTGCAGAGGGTATATATCAGTTTGTCAGAAAGTATATACATTATTGATCAATATAACAACTCGAGTTGATGTAGATAAAGGGTTTTTCAATAAGAGCGCTACAAAAGTTTTTTTAAATAAAACAAAAACGGTTTTGGGTATCAATGAAATTCTTTATTCCTGTCAAAGTACGTTCGATGCCATTATGTATGGAAATCGATCTCTTTTGCATTGCCACCACGGGCACGCTTGCAGAAGTCCAGACGCTGAACCCAATTTCCGACGGTTTTCAAGCATAAATTTGCCGATACTGCTGCAATTTCACGTTCGATATTCGTACGAAGTTCATCAATCGTCGCTGGCTTGTTGG
The DNA here is from genome assembly GCA_963682025.1 of Cordilura impudica. Classification (NCBI taxonomy): domain Eukaryota; kingdom Metazoa; phylum Arthropoda; class Insecta; order Diptera; family Scathophagidae; genus Cordilura; species Cordilura impudica. The sequence continues at coordinate 26,329,700 of OY821517.1, forward strand.
CACAGACCAAAGACTTGACGTAGCCCCTTGGAAATAGTCCAACGGCGTCAAATCGCACGACCGAGGCGGCCAATCGACTGGACCATTTCGTGAGATAACACGTTCTCCAAACTTGGTTTCCAATAAATTGATTGTGACATTCGCTGTGTGGCTTGTGGCGCCGTCCTGTTGGAACCACATGTCCTCCAAGTCCATATCATCCAATTGGAGCCAAAAATATTCGGTTATCATTGAAAGGTAGCGATTCCCATTCACAGTAACGTGCCGGTCTTGATCATCACGGAAGAAGTACGGCCTAATGACGCTGCCGGCCCATAAACCGCACCAAACCGTAATTTTTTCGAGATGCAATGATGATCAATAACGAATATTTTGTTTATTGACGAAGCCATTCAGCCAGAAATGAGCCTCATCGCTGAAGATGATTTTTCGATGAAAATCTGAATCATTTTCAAGTTGTTGCTCAGCCCAATTCACGAACATACGACGCTTCTGGTGGTCAAGCGGCTTCAGTTCTTGCGTCAATTTGATCTTGTAAGGATGTAGGCCAAGATCTTTTCGCAAAATTCGCCACAATGACGTCACAGAGATGCTCAACGCTTGAGAACGACGTGTGAGAGACACATTTGGGCTTTCTTCAACTGAAGCCACAGCGGCAGCAATATTCTCAACACTACGGGCACTTCTTTGTCTCACTGGCACGGGAACATTTTGTACTGTGCCTGTGGATTCAAATTTTTCCACTAGACGCTCAATTGTTGATCAGCTAGGACGATTATGACGACCATAAATTGGACGTAGCGCTCTTAACGTTGAGGCCACTGACTCCGAATTTCGGTAGTAAATTTTAATAATTTCGACTCGTTGTTGGCTCGTATATCTTTCCATCATGAAATCGCAAACCTTACTGAAGAGAAATGTCAAAAGAGCGGCAAGAAATATGGCGTCGTTTGCTGTCCCTGTCTTTCTACTTTTGTAGCGTCCCTGTTGAAAAACCCTTTATGTCCGTCTGTCTGTCTGTGGAAATCACGCTCCTTCACAAAAATACCATTTCCTAGACCGACTGTACCATACCCTATATCATGCATTTAGATAATGGGTCTTTGGTCAAACTCATTGGATATAGAAATAAGCATAAATCAAATTTGAGTGGCATTGTTACTAATTGTTTTGCCTTCGGATACGAAAAAGTTCATATCTTATATGGGCACTAGGTCGAAAAATGGTCCAATCCAGATCATATTTGGTAAAGTCACTTATTTTTTGCAAACACATATAAAAACCCAATTTGAGAAAAATCTGTGAAATATATATTTTTTTTGTTTTCATAGATTTAAGTAAAGATCGGGAAGCAGCTTATATGGGGCTATGACTAAGAATTAATCTAAAGGGATTATTTTTGGACTACTAATTAATGGGTGTAATAAACACACACAAACCAAATTTGACCGAGATCAATATGATAATTTGGATCTTATTTCAATTTAAGTCGATCTCATAGGGACCATGTGTATGGGGACCATGGCTGAACATGCACCTTTTTCACCAATTTCAATATCGGTCGTCGTATAGTCGATAAAAGCTTGCACACCAAATTTCGTCAAGATATATTAATATTTGGGACGTGTAGTTTGATTACAAGGTTTACATGGACACACAGACACAGAGGGGACATGGGATGACTGTTGCTGTTTCCCATTAGCAAGGTGAGAAATGTGTGGGACGGTTTTGAACAATGCTAAACGCATGTCATGCCTAACACCCAATCGATTTATCTATTTTGTTTTTATACTAACCAATGTTAAAAATGCAGATTCACTAAAATTCTTTAAGATTTTGATTGGTAAATTTTTCTTTCAACATGGCGTTACTCGGAAAATCGATAAGATCCTCCTTTAACAATTCAGAGTCGTACATGTAATCCAAATTAAGTATGAAGGGGTTCCGAATCCATTGATCATTTTCAAATTGTATTCAAAAAGATACTTATCAAAATTTTCAAAAATGTCAGTTTTAACCCTTAATAAGTCCTCATCTACGAAAATAATTTCGAGGGTCGGGAAATTTGGGTAATTATCTTTTGATACGCGTTGCTTCCAGAGAGCTAATTTTTGCTGGATCCTTGATCCTTACATCTGATATTTGAAGTAATATATTCAAATCATTCAAATGGGAAATATATCTGCAAGATAACCCAATGACACCGCAAAATTGATTGTTTCAAATTCTAGGTATAGTTTATTTTCGCCCTTTCGAAGAAATATTATTATCTCCGTTTTAAGTTCCATAACATGAGTAAAGACTCGTCCACGTGAAAGCCACCTTATGTCGGTGTGATAAAGCAACATTTCATGAGAAGCTTCAACTTCTTGGCACAATATTTTGAAAAGCCTGTGATTTAACGCTCGAGATCGAATGAAATTCACAGCTTGGACCGTAATATGCATGTAATATGATGCCAATGCATGGCGATGTAGAAAGCAGTGCATAACCAAAACATGTGAAGCTACCGCTCGGACCAAAGCTCCAGAGTTTTTTCCTAACATGGAACGTGCATCATCTGTGCATATTAATCTCAACTTTGTCTTTCAATCGAGACCATTTTCTGTAAAAAAAACTCATCAATTAACTGGTAAACATCTGAAGCTTTTGTGGTAGCTTAAAGCGGACAAAAATTCTTCTTAAATGTCTGTTTCGGTGGCATATCTTACAAAGGTCATAGGTGCAGTTAACTTGTAGTGAGCTACATCAGAACTCTCATCCAGCTGTAGGCCGAAATGCAAATGGCCTTCCCTTTTGCATTATTCATAAAATAAATTAAATATAGAATATTAACAATTACACGTTGATCAAACATACCAGCTACTGAGCATATACTATACATACATCGATACATCAAAACCAATTCACCATCAAACTAACAACAGATTATCATTAATACCGGGTGATCCAAGTAGAGATACTTTTTTCAATAGCCTTTTTTTGACAGATAACGTGTTAGTCGTGTCATGCTGTCATGTTATTTTTGTTTAGTATTGTTTGGCATTTCATCATGGAAAGATTTACGCCTGAAGAACGTTTACAAATCGTTCAACTTTATTACGAAAATGCACGTTCTGTGAGGAATGTGTTTCGTGCACTTCGTTCAACTTATGGTCAACATAATCGGCCTACTGAGCGTACTATTCGCAACATCATCACCCATCTTGAGACCCAGCATTCATTATTGGATAATATTCGACCGAATAGACCATGTCCAGCACGCAGTGAAGAAAATATAGCGACCGTAGCTGAGAGTGTACACGAAAATCGTGGAGAGTCGATTCGGCGCAGTTCGCAGCAACTCAGAATGACGTATGGAACGACTTGGCGCATTTTACGTCGAGATCTTAAATTGAAAGTGTACAAAATACAGCTTGTGCAAGAACTGAAGCCGCCCGTCCTTCCCGAGCGACATCGCTTCACTCTATGGGCTCTTGAAAAGTTCCAAGAAGATCCGACGTTTTCGAGTCAAATTTTGTTCAGCGATGAAGTCCATTTCTGGCTGAATGGGTATGTAAACAAGCATAATTGCCGCATTTGGGACGAAGAGCAACCTGAAGAGATTCAAGAGCTGCCACTTCATCCAAAAAAAACAACGGTTGGCGTTGGTTTGTCGGCCGGTGGAATCATCGGTCCATATTTCTTCAAAAATTATGCCGGTGAGAACGTAACCGTCAATGGCAACCGTTATCGTGCCATGATAACCGACTATTTGATGCCTTAAATTGAAGCTCGTGATCTCGGCGACATTTGGTTTCAACAAGACGGCGCCACTTCCCACACAGCGCATCAATCAATGGATTTATTGAGAGAACACTTCGGTGAGCAGATAATTTCACGTTTTGGGCCGGTCGATTGGCCACCAAGATCGTGTGATATTACACCGTTAGACTTTTTCCTGTGGGGATATTTAAAGTCTAAAGTTTATGCAGACAATCCCGCTTCGATTCAGGCCTTGGAGCAAAACATCACGCGTGTCATTCGCCAGTCAGCAGTCGAAATGCTCGAACGAGTCATCGAAAACTGGACTCAACGGATGGACCATCTGAGACGTAGCCGCGGCCAACATTTGATAGACATAATCTTCAAAAAATAAATGCCAAAGAATGTTCTTTCAAATGATAATAAACATCCCCATTAAATTTGAACTTTCTGTTTTTTTTTTTTTTTTCTTTAAAAAAGTAGGGAACCTCGAAATGGATCACCCTTTACTTATATTTAGACACCATCATTTTTTAATTCTCACTCAGTTGGTATACCAAGTAGGATAAGTGAACGAAGTTGGCATGAGTTAGGGAGTCAATGTCGAGCTAATGACAAGACTCCGTTTACTGCAAAGTAAATGATCCGTAATCATTTTTTGAACAACGATCGACTGTGGTTGTCACCATATATTTAATCCAGCGGACTTCCGGCTTACTGCTCAGGATAATCTAGCGGTCTTTTGGCTGACTACTCCTGATAATCCAGCGGCCTTCTGGCTGACTGCTCCCGATAATCTAGCGGCCTTCTGGCTGACTGCTCACGATAATCCAGTGGCCTTTGGGCTGACTGCTCCCGATAATCCGGCGGCCTTCTGACTGACTGCTCTGATAATCCAGCGGCCTTCTGACTGACTGCTCTGATAATCCAGCGGCCTTCTGGCTGACTGCTCCCGATAATCCAGCGGCCTTCTGGCTGACTGCTCACGATAATCCAGTGGTCTTTAGGCTGACTGCTCCCGATAATCCAGCGGCTTTCTGTCTGACCGCTTCCGAATAATCCAGTCTATTATCTTTACAGGTAACTACAACACGGGATGGTTTCATATATTGCCAGCCTGCTGCCTACCGAAACCAACTGTTAAACGACACCGTAAATTACCAGTGCCGGCTAATAATTCAACCGATTACCGAGCCAGCTGAATACTGAAACTACCTGCTAAACGACACCGTAAACTACCAGTTCCGGCTAACGATTCAATCGATTACCGAGCCGGCCGCCTACCGAAACTACCTGATAAACGACATCGACAAAACTACCAGTTGTGGCTAACGAGTCAACCAACTACGAACCCGAAGGGGAACAGAGTGAAGACGAAGACTTGCTGTCAGCCGTGTTATTTTATATTGTATCAATACATGCTCGCAGAGCCCAGCCCCCGAAATTCGAGTGCAAATTCTACAAAATTTTTATTTTAATAAATAATTTTATAAGACCCTAAATGTATGCTAATTAAATTTAACCAATTCACAATTCGACACTTTTTAAATAAAATTTATTAAATTTCATTATAAATATTTGTTGAACACACAGAACATATATAAATGGGTTTGTTAATAAATAACTTTAAAGGAGTCTAAAGGTATGCTAATCAATTTTAGCCAAATCAGAATTCAGCACAGGGCTTTCGACATTTATAATAAACACACACACAGTATGTGTTTTATGTCTGTGTTAGTAGCAACTTTAAATTAGCATTACTAAAAAAAAAAAATTTTTTCCAGACGATGCAAATCTGTAATCTGGTGGACAGCTAAAAAGAAATGCCTTTGAGGTACGTTTGGTCAAAATCGGTTATTAACTACAATTTTTATATCGGTCACAAGAAATCAGCTTGCCTATTAATGTTATAGATACTAAAATTAAATTGTTGGAAAATTTAAAATTAAATTGGTGGAAAATTTAATTTTCACAAGCTTTTAAAAATTGGAAAATGTTTTTATTATTTAATGAAATAAATTCGATTTTAAATTGTATTTTTTAAATTTAATAGACTTTGAAAATGCAAAATAAATAGTTCAATATATTCGAATAAAGTCGTTGCTAATTTTGATTTTCTTAAACCTTTGAAAAGTGCAAAATAGCAAACCCATTTATATATCTTCTGTGTGTTCAAAAAATATTTATAATGAAATTTAATGAATTTTATTTAAAAAGTGTTGAATTGTGAATTGGTTAAACTTAATTAGCATACTTTTAGGCTCTTATAAAATTATTTATTAAATGAAAAAATTAAGTTTCCTAGAATTTGCACTCGAATTTCGGGGACTGGGCACCGATAGTATTCATTGATAATTTAAAATTTTTTAATCCCACTAGGTTTCAATATAAAAATGAGAATGTTCTAAATTTCCATACCTTTTTTATTTCGTAATATACTTATTTTTTTGCTAATAGTTAATATGTTATACTCGTATCTCCCTGAAGACATCTTCACACGTCACTGATTAAGTACCCTTGACCCGCAAGGTCATATATTTTTCGTAGTGACAAACATCAGCGCCTCACTACATAGTGGTAAAGGGTATAAAAAACTAATTATAATATGTATACTAGGGTGGCCCTTAATAAAAAGAGTGTTCAAACTGTCGGTCTCACCCCCTAGAAATATGCGAATAGCAAAAAAACTGAGAAATACAAAGTTTTGGGCAAATCAGAAAACGGTTAGTCGTGGCGCAAAGCGATTGAAAATTTCAAGTGTGTTTATATGGGGAAAATATGACTTTTTTTTCAGATTTTACGAAAATTTCGTTCTATAGTTTAATTTTGCCGACAAGCTGTTATAAAATTCAGGATCAGTATTAACTTATCCCTTCAAAAGGCTATAAAACTTCAAAATCGAAAACCTCGCCAAGAAATAGCAACTGCCCCAGACCACTTTTGTGCCAAAAAAAACTAGGTCATGAAATTTGATGGCATTTTTTTCAACTTTGAGAAATTGATTAAAGCCATCATTCTTTTTTGGTCTCTATACTTACAAGTACTCAGATATGAAGTATTGTTTTATTACCACGTTGTTAACCTATTGCGCATTGAGGCCGAAAATTGGAAATTTTTTTGATAAAGTTTTTAAAACTCCTTTTTCAACTTTGAAAAAATTTTCTTAAACAAAATTTAAAAAAATGAATCTATCACTTTAAGGTTTTATGAAATACATGTTGCAGATTAACTGTGTGAATTTTTAAGTATATTCCTCTGCCAGAATTTTTTGACAAGGATTTTTTTTTGCGGATTTCGAGAAAAATTGGATTTTTGTGAAATATTCTGTAAATGTACTCTTTCTAAATACTTTGTATCAAAAATTCATAATTTTTCTACCTTTAAATGTTATATTTTATCTTAATAGCCTAGGGTTTCGGAAAAAAATAATATGACTCCATTAACCCTTTTGGAATTGGGGTCACATATGACCCCAAACTAATAAAAGACAATTTATGCAAAAAATTCAAATATGTTGGAAGTGCTGTCCAATTTTTAGATGCGACACTTAAAATTTAATAACCAAATATGTAGAAGTTTTGTTCCAAAAATTTGGGATAAATCCGAGAACGTTAACCCATTATTTGCCAAGGCCAGCTTTGGATTTTAAGATATTTTAAAATAAAAATTACCTAAAACGAGTTTTTCTATTAAACTCGTTGATACCACTATTTAGAATTTAAGAAAAATAATTCGGTTAATTTTTATTTATTTAACCATTCAGTGCTCCTGGGATCAAAATAATCCATTGTGATATATCTTTGGTGCAAATATCTGCTTATTGCTCGCGAATATAAATTAAAACAACTTAAGTCATATGTCTAAAAAAGAGGACGTTTTTTGAAATTGAATTTGATTAAATTTTGTAATTTATTCCATTAAGAGTAGTATTAATTTAATATTAGCTTTTATATATATTATTATATTTGAAATTTACTTTTATTTAATAAACTATTTAAAACTGGGAAATAAAATGGTAGAAGTTTCAGAACATGTAGGTGACATTGAAGATAATATAAAGCGACCGATTATAAAAAATCGAAAAATGTCAACCATTATAAGTAATGGCATCTTCACCGATTAACCTGAAATTTTTTTTTTTTTGCGTTTTTTATCAATATCCACCAAATTGGTGGGTGAGACAACAAGAAATTCAACTATTACTTTATTACATAAAGTAATTTTATAACAAAATTGGTTAAAAGTTGTTTTAATTTATATTCGCGAGCAATAAGCAGATAATTGCACCAAAGATATATAAAAATTGTATCAAAAAAATTTCCAATTTTCGGTCTCAATGCGCAATAGTTTAACAACGTGGTAATACAACAATACTTCATATCTGAGTACTTGTAAGTATAGAGACCAAAAAAGAATGATGGCTTTAATCAATTTCTCAAAGTTGAAAAAAATGCCATCAAATTTCATGACCTAGTTTTTTTTTTGGCACAAAACTGCTCTGAGGCATTTGCTATTTCTTGGCGAGGTTTCATACGATTTTGTAGTTTTATAGCCCTTTGAAAGGATAATTTAATACTGATCCCGAGTTATGTAACAGATTGTCGCAAAAATTAAATTATAGAACGAAATTTTCGTAAAATCTGAAAAAAAAAGTCATATTTTCCCCATATAAACACACTTGAAATTTTCAATCGCTTTGCGAAACGACTAAACGTTTTTTAATTGGCCCAAAACTTTGTATTTCTCAGTTTTTTTGCTATTCGCATATTTCTAGGGGGTTAGACCGACAGTTTGAACACTTTTTTTTTCCCTCCATATAACGAAGGGCCACCCTAATATACATACATCGATACATCAAAACCAATTCACCATCAACCTAACAACAGATTATCATTAATATTTGGTATACCAAGTAGGATAAGTGAACGAAGTTGGCATGAGTTAGGGAGTCAATGTCGAGCTAATGACAAGACTCCGTTTACTGCAAAGTAAATGATCCGTAATCATTTTTGAACAACGATCGACTATGGTTGTCACCATATATTTAATCCAGCGGACTTCCGGCTTACTGCTCCCGATAATCTAAGTGGCCTTTGGGCTGACTGCTCCCGATAAGCCGGCGGCCTTCTGACTGACTGCTCTGATAATCCAGCGGCCTTCTGGCTGACTGCTCACGATAATCCAGTTGCCTTTAGGCTGACTGCTCCCGATAATCCAGCGGCCTTCTGGCTGACCGCTTCCGAATAATCCAGTCTATTATCTTTACAGGTAACTACAACACGGGATGAATGTCAAGCCTAATATCGTGGGGTCATATATTGCCAGCCTGCTGCCTACCGAAACTAACTGTTAAACGACACCGTCTACTACCAGTTCCGGTTAACGATTCAATCGATTACCGAGCCGGCCGCCTACCGAAACTACCTGTTAAACGACATCGACAAAACTACCAGTGGCGGCCAACGACTCAACCAACTACGAACCCGAAGGGGAACTAAGTGAAGACGAAGACTTGCTGTCAGCGGTGTAATTTTATATTGTACCAATACATACTCGCAGAGCCCAGCCCTCGAAATTCGAGTGGAAATTCTAGGAACTTTTATTTTAATAAATAATTTTATAAGAGCCTAAAGGTATGCTAATTAAATTTAACCAATTCACAATTCAAATAAAATTTATTAAATTATTAATTTATTTTTAAATAAAATTTATTAAATTTCATTATAAATATTTGTTGAACACACAGAACATATATAAATGGGTTTGTTAATAAATAACTTTAAAGGAGTCTAAAGGTATGCTAATCAATTTTAGCCAAATCAGAATTCAGCACAGGGCTTTTGACATTTATAATAAACACACACACAGTATGTGTTTTACGTATGTGTTAGTAGCAACTTTAAATTAGCATTACTCAAAAGAAAAAAAAAATTCCAGATGATGCAAATCTATAATCTGGTGGACAGCTAAAATGTAATGCCTTTCAAATGAGGTATGTTTGGTCAAAATCGGTTATTAACTACAATTTTTATATCGGTCACAAGAAATCGGCTTGCGTATTAATATTATAGATACTAAAATTAAATTGTTGGAAAATTTAATTTTCATACGCTTTTTAAAAGTGGAAAATGTTTTTATTATTTATTGAAAAAAATCGAAAATTGTATTTTTTAAATTTAATAGATTTTGAAAATGCAAAATAAATTGTTCAATATATTCGAATAAAGTCGTTGCTAATTTTGATTTTCTTAAACCTTTGAAAAGTGCAAAATAGCAAACCCATTTATATATCTTCTGTGTGTTCAAAAAATATTTATAATGAAATTTAATGAATTTTATTTAAAAAGTGTTGAATTGTGAATTGGCTAAACTTAATTAGCATACTTTTAGGCTCTTATAAAATTATTTATTAAATGAAAAAATTAAGTTTCCTATAATTTGCACTCGAATATCGGGGGCTGGGCAGTGCTAGTATTCATTGATAATTTAAAATTTTTTAATCCCACTAGGTTTCAACATAAAAATGAGAATGTTCTAAATTTCCATACCTCTTTTTTTTCGTAATATACTTATTTTTTTTGCTAATAATATGTTATACTCGAACCTCCCTGAAGACATCTTCACACGTCACTGATTAAGTACCCCTGGTCAAGGTCATATAATTTTGGTAGTGACAAACACCAGCGCCCTCATTACATAGTGGTAAAGTGTATAAAAAAAACTAATTATAATATGTATACCCTATACCACTATGTGGTTTGGGTATAATGACTTTGTGCTGCTGTTTGTAACTACCAAAAATATTTGAGCTAGACCCATCTTTTATTATAACGGTCGACTCAGAATCACTTTCTAAGTCGATTTAGCGATGTCCGTCCGTCCGTCCGTCTGTGTGTCCATGTAAACCTTGTAATCAAACTACAGGTCGCAAATATGAATATATTTTGATGAAATTTGGTGTATAAGCTTTTTTAGGATGAACGCTATTGAAATTGGTGAAATTCGGTACATGTTCAGACCTAGTCCCCATACAAATGACCTCTATGAAATCGACTTAAATTGCCATAAGATCTAAATTATCATATAGATCTCAGTCAAATTGGGTTTGTATGTGTTTATAATATCCATTAATCAGTAGTCCAAAAATAATCCCTCTAGTACAATCGGCCCCATGCTTCCCGATCTTCACTTAAATCTATCAAAAATCAAAAATATAGCTCAGATTTTTCTCAAACTTGGTTTGTATATATTTTTTCGAAATATAAGTGATTTTACCAAATATGGTCCAGATCGATCCATTTTTCGACCTAGTCCCCATATAAATATAGCACCCGATATGAACTTTTTCATATCTGCAGCCAAAAAAATTAATAACAATGCCACACAAATTTGGTTTATGCTTATTTTCTATATCCAATTAGTTGGACCGAAGAGATAGGGTCTCTAAACCATGGTATAGGGTTTATTATCTTACTTGTTTTTATATATAAATATATTGCTTTTTTCTCTTTTCTGACGCAATAAGACGAAATAATCGAACAACTATTTAGGTATTTAGGTTTGTCATTTGTATTTTATCGTCGCAATTGTAATTTTACCTTCGTAAAATATGTTAGCCATTGTATTAATAACTCAAATATTGTGTTTCAGTCTCAGCAATAGCTTGAAAGAGATATTTAGTGCTCTTATACTCATAATGTTTTTCTCAACTGCTGTTACTTTATGCTGTGCTGGAGTTTATGTTATTTCTGAAGGTATTACTGTTGATCTATTGGGATTTTTAATATTTTTACCCACAACTCTTGGACAATATTTTATGGTCTGCTATTATGGTCAACATATTATTAACAAGGTACGAGTGTTTGTATATTATAATTTTTTATTTAATTAAAATAATTTATAATGTCTTTTTGCCTAGAGTTTAAACGTTCGTGAAGCTATTTATAATAGTTCCTGGTATAATGGATCTCAATCATATAAAAAGTGCATAATTATTATTTTAGTACGTTGCCAGAGACAGGCTGAACTTAATGCTGGAGGATTTCAAACAACCGATCTGGAGGCATTTAAAGCCGTAATTAATTTTGAAGATATTTTTGTAGCAATAATATTAATTACAATTAATTATTTTAGGTTATATTTTTGACATATCGTGCATTTGCTATGCTAAATACAATGTTTGATTGAAATTTTCGAAAAAAAAAAAACCAGAGTTCCTCTCTTAATTTCTAAAATGCAATAATACACTTGTTTTGGGATTTTTTATATTTGCACGTTTCAGTTATTAGAATGCTCTTCAAATATTTTATATTATATTGTATAATGGCTTTACAAACCACAAAATGAATACTTAAAATTGCACCTTTAAAGAGGATGTTAAAAGCCTTATAATTAGATTCTTTTTTTTTTTTTCATAACCACATAAAAAACTTTTGACTACAATAAAATAAACAGTGAAATAAGACCAACTGTTAGTTTTATTTGAAACCTCGAAACAAAATGTCTATAAAAATTATAGATCCTATGGATAAACAAAAATATTTTGAAGATTTTTGTCATTTGCCAACTTCATTGCTTTCCAGCATTGGCTTTGATTATGTGGATAAACCTAGACAAAAGTGGATGCAAGTGCTCATGAAATGTTATACCTTGACAACTTTAATATCGCATATTTATTGTTCTACGTTTATTGCTAAAGGAACTATTGCCATGATTATGGCGGATGATTTTGAACTGGGATTGGTTTTACGATTAATTTCTGGTATTAATTATGCTTTGTGTGCCACAATGAAAATTGTTTCCTTTATGTGGCGTTTAAAAGAGTCTAAAGAAATTTATTACACCCTTGATGAAATATTTCCAAAAACCCGTAACGAAAAAATTACATATAAGGTTCAACGATATTTTTGGCCTAAATGGATTCAATTCATATTATATTTTTATTTGAGTGCAACGGCGTTTATATCGTGTTCGCCTTTTATGGACGGTGTAATTGTATACTTAGTGGAAGCTACTAAAGTGGGGTTTGCAGAAGCGAAATTTGGTTACTTTAAACTATATGAAATCGATTATGCTTTTGATCATCACAATCCATTGGCTTATATTGTGACCTATGCCATAGAATTGATGTATGCTCATTTTCTTATCATTTGCAATATATGTGCTGATATTTGGCTGATGTGTTTCTCACTACAATTATGTATGCATTTTGATTATTTGTTCCACACTTTGGAGAAATATGAACCTAATGAAATGCAATTTGAGCAAGATCAGCAATTTATTGCAGATTTGGTGAAGAAACATCAGATATTGTTGAAGTAAATAATTAACATTGCAAATTATAATACTAACAACTAATTTAATTTTATTTTATTTCCAGTTTAGCAGATCGTTTGAATGGAGTTTTTGGAGTTTTACTCTTAGTACTCTTAATGTCTACCGCTGCTACATTATGTTGTGCTGGCGTTTATACTATAACCCAAGATTTGGGTCGTGAGCTTGTTGAATATGTTGCCTTTTTACTCACATCTATAGGTCAATATTATTTGATTTGTCATTATGGACAACAATTGATGATAACAGTAAGTAATTTTAGCTGGGAATGGTATAATTCCCCCGAAAGACCGCATGAACGGAGCTACCCGATTTTAATAAAAAATATTTGTCATGAAATTAAAAAAAAAAATCCTTTTTTCAAAAAGAGTTAATTTTTCAAATAAAAATTTACCTTTTTAGAAAAAGTATCTTTTCAAAAAAAGTAAGTAAACTTAAAAAAATAAATAAAAAGTAAATTTAAAAAAATAAATAAAAATTAAACTTAAAAAAGAGTAAATTTTTCAAACAAAAATTTTTCCAAAAAGAGGACCTTTTCAAAAAGTAAAAAAATTGAACTTTTCTCAAAAAAGTACCTTTTACCTTTCACAAAAAATACATTTTTCAAAAAAGTACACTTTTCAAAAAAATTAACGTTTTCTAAAAGGTTCAATTTTTATTACAAGAAAACCTATTTTAAAAAAAGTACATTTTCATAAAACGTACCTTTCAAAAAAACTGTTTCAAAAAACAGGTTGACTTTTTTAAAGAAAAAAGAAACATTTTTTAAAAATTTATCTTTAGTGAAATAAGTACTATTTTGAAAAAGTTACTTTCTTGACAATTGCTTTTATGGAAACGGATTTTTTAATGTAGTAAAAATAACTTTTTTTAAAAAATGAATTTTAAAAAAATTACTTTTTCAAAAAAGTACTTTTTTTTTAAAAAAAAAAGTAAATTTTTGAAAAATAAATTTTTTAAAAATAAGAAAATTTTCAAAAAAAAAATTAATTTCTTAAAAAGTATTATTTTCAAACAAGGATCTTTTCAAAAAAATTCAATTTTTTAACTAAAAGTTCTTTACTCAAAAAAATTTATATTTTTCAACAAAAGTAAATTTAAAAAAAAAATAGTACTTTTCTCAAGAAAGTACCTTGCTCCAAAATAGTACTTTTCCCAAAAAAAAAATTTTCAATAAATGAACGTTTTTCAAAATTAGTAACTTTTTATTATAAGATTACTTATTTTAAATAGTACCTTTTAAGAAAATGTACCTTTTATAAAAAAACCATGTCAAAAAACAAGTTGACTTAAAAAAAACTATTTTTAAAAATGTATCTTTATTGAAGAACCTTTTTGAAAAAGGTACTATTTTGAAAAAGGTACCACTTAGGAAAGCTACTTTTTGAAAAATTTACTTTTATGGAAAGGTACTTATTTTGAAAAAGGTACTTTTTCTAAGAAGGTGCTTTTTTTAAAAAAGGTCCTTTTTTTAATAAAGGTACTTTTTTTCAAAAAGGTACTTTTTTGAGAAAGGTACTTTTTTTAAAAATTTACTTTTCTGAAAAATATACTAATCTAATAAAAATATTTAAGAGTGAAAAGTTTTTGAAATTGGAATCAGGTAAGCATACCACAACTAAGGAGAGACCGATAGTATGGAAAATGACAAAGGGAAAAAGTGGCGGAAATTACTAATTTTACAATGCAGTTCATTCAGGCAAAGCCTTAAAAAAAAAGTGTGTACGAATGGAGCCACAGTAAAAAAGGCAAAAAATTATCCATTCAATTAATCAGTCTTTGAACTAAGAAATATCCAGCAGGCTTGTCAGAAGTCCATTGAACGAGGTAAATTTGTCTGCGCTCATATCCAGTAAAAAGCCACTATATATTAAACGGTTAACTTTCGCCAAACCCCATAACGAACAAAGCATTGATTTCTGGAAAAACGTGTTGTGGAGCAACGATACCGGATGGTAGAACCTTTTTTTATCATTCCAAACGTCAAGAGTATAACTCTAGGCGTGGTAACATTATGATTTGTGGTGCATGTTCTTGGCTTGGTGTTGGTCCTCTAAGTTTCAATACTTGGCCAGTTAAAATAAAAAACCATATGGAATCACATGCCTTCGATTTGATGCCAATTAAGTGAAAATTTATGCAAAAAACTCCAAACTAGTAAAAAAAAAAATATTGTTTTGTGCAGAGATCGTCGTTGTGGATTATCAATAGCTGTATCTGCTTTGACAATTGAATATTCAATTGACGGCAAATTAGGTGGCTACAACAAAAAATTATGTCTGTGTCTAAAACGAATAAAATAAAATTTTTCGACCTCACCCTCTTTGAATTTGATAAAATTTCTCGTACTATCATACTAAAATGAAAAATTTTCAACTTGTAGCTTTAACAGTTCTTGAAATATGGCGGCTTCAAAAGTGAAAAATCATAAAAGCTGAATAAAGAAGTTTAAACAATGGTGTCTATCTTAAAAACTTGTTAAGCTCAAGGTGAAATATCGATTACAGTAAAATGTTTTGTGGTGTGTTCTTTTTACACTTTTGCCACAAATAATACATGAAATAAGGTGGAAATTTTGGAACTATGGGTAAGGCTTACAATTCTGAGAGGGTGAGGGAGACCAGTTTGTTGATTATAAATTATCTGTAGTAACAACTCATGGTGATATTTTTTTCAAATTTTTAATTTTCTAAAATTTTTCGTTTTTTTTTCAGAGTCAAATCTTAGCCAATGCTGCCTATAACCATTCATGGTACAATGGATCACAGTCATATAAAAAATCCATTTTAATTATTATAATGCGTTCGCAAAAGGGGATTGAATTAAATGCAAATGGTTATCAAGCGATTTGTTTGGAGGCCTTTCAAATGGTAATTAATAATCATGAACAATTAAAATTGAAATAATTTTTATAATGTACAATATTTTCATATTTCAAGGTAATGGGTGCCACCTATCGCGTTTTTGCTTTATTAAAGGAAACGATGTTCTAAACTAGTTCGGTCCATAACACTAAAGGATTATTTAATTTCACATTTTTTTTATTATTGCAATGCTTTGAAAAATAAATTAACAAAATAGCGGAAACTAAGTAATTTTATTTGTAAATTAAGTAAATAGCAGAGTAAAAGGTGAAAACCGATGTAGCTAGATTATTATATCCAGGTGCGCAGGGTTCTAAATTATTTTCTAAGTCAATTTAAGCATCTGTATTTCGTATTTAATTTTATATTCATTTAGCTCGGTTTACAGTCCTCCCAGACACAAACTTACAACCGAACAGTATATGCAGCTAATTAACCTTGCGATTAGTGAGTCTCCCGTTGACCTTAAAATAGTGAAAAGGTCCGCAGGGACCTATAACAAATTGTGGGTGTGTTTTGGTGGTTTTGATTATTAATTTTTGATAATACAAAGTAATAAAAAGGCACAAGAAATGTTTGTTTTTGTTGACAATTTCGGTTTTTCCCCAGTTCGGTTGGGCTCCCCAGTTCCTTAGCAGGCGCATTATTCGATTTAGACAGCCCAGCATACAAAACGACAACCAAAAATGCATCGAAAAAAACACAATTCAACAAAACACATGAGCGATTTCTTCTAATAATAAAGGGTGATTTTTTAAGAGCTATAGGAAAGTTTTCCAAAAAAAACACATAAAATTCAGAAAAATGCATGTAATCTTTATTTGAATCGATAGTACGGTCCATATAATTTAATGTTTGAAGATTATTTCATGCAAATGTTGACCGTGACTGCGCCTCAAATTTTGGCATACTCTTTCCAACATTTCGGCCGATATCTCACGAATAAATGCTTCAATGTTGTCTTCCAATGTGTCAATTGAAGCGGGATTGTCTGTATAGACATGAGCTTTAACATAGCCCCACAAAAAATAGTCTAAAGGCGTTAAATCGCACGATCTAGGCGGCCAATTGACCGGTCCCGAACGTGAAATAAAATGTTCACCGAACTCGCCTCTCAATAAGTCCATTGTTGCGCGTGCTGTGTGGCATGTGGCACCGTCTTGTTGAATCCAGATGTCATGCAAGTCAAGCTCTTGCATTTTGGGCAAAAAAAAAAGTTGGATATCATCTCTCGGTAGCGCTCACCATTCACAGTTACGTTACGATTCGCATCATCTTTGAAGAAGTACGGTCCAATGATGCCACCAGCCCATAAACCGCACCAAACTGTGACTTTTTCTGGATGCATTGGTAGCTCTTCCAATGCTTCTGGCTGATATTCACTCCAAAATCGACAATTCTGCTTATTTACGTACCCATTGAGCCAAAAATGAGCTTCGTCGCTGAACACAATTTTTCGGTAAAAAAGTGGATCTTCGGCCAACTTTCCAAGAGTCCATTCACCAAAAATTCTACGTTGCGGTAGGTCGTTCGGCTTCAATTCTTGCACCAGCTGTATTTTGAAAGGCTTCACACCTAAATCCTTCCGCAAAATTTTCCACGTTGTTGAGTAACAGAGGCCCAATTGCTGCGAACGGCGACGAATCGATAATTGATGGTCATCATTAACACTGGCCGATACAGCTGCGATATTTTCTTCAGTTCGCACTCTACGTAAGCGTATTGGTGGTTTAATGTCCAACAATGTAAATTTGGTGCGAAATTTAGTCACAATAGCCCGAATAGCCGCTTCAGTTGGTCGATTAAACTGACCATAAAATGGAAGAAGCGCGCGATGAACTTTCTTAACAGAGCACGCATTTTGATAATAAAATTCAATAACTTGCAAGCGTTGTTCGTTTGTAAGACGATTCATGGTTAAATTATAGACCAAACTGAAGATGTTTGACAAAGAAACAAAACACGAAACGTGCGTCAGCTGTTTAAACCAGTGTTGCCAAAAAGATAATAGCTAAAAAATCACCCTTTAGTACAGCTCCGTAGGGACCTTTTCACCAATACACTTATAACACTTCATTAAACCTCGATAAAAAGTAAACTATTGCTCGTATTGCTTCAAAACTAGCTTTAATCGATTCTGCACACTTCTTTCTTGGAATACATGTACGGTTCGGGTATTCAGCCCTTATAACATTAAGGAGTTGTGAGAGTTTGAAAGTCAAAAGTCCCTGGGGACCTTCTCACAAACAGAAGAGTTAACAAACATAAATATAAATTCATAATGGGAGGAGATTTTAATGCAAAGCATCTATTTTGGGAATCAAGATTATATGCATCAAAACAAAGACGACTGTATGAAGCCATACAAAATACGGGTAGAGAATGGATTTCGACAGGCTTTCCCACTTATTGGTCCAGATTTAATTAATCTTTATATGAAGAAAAATAGCTAAACTGTCTCTAGTTAAATTAGTTAAGCTCTCATCATTCGTCGGAAATCTCATAGTTAATAAAGCATAACTTCTACCCATCAAAAGCCATAAAAAAATATTACACTCTTCTGTAGTCCGAACCCTCTTCTACACTCCTATACCCAATTGTATACCAGCCAGTTTCCCCCCGTGTGCAACAGAACAATTTTTCTGATCCAAGGTCAGATATTTTGTGCAAAATTTATGATTACAAAAGTTTTCCACTATGTAGTTAGGGTAAAATAAGTTTGCCCTGATGTTTGTAACTACCAAAAATATTGGACCTATACCCATCTTTTATTATATGGATCGACTCAAAATCAATTTTTTAAGTCGACATAACGATGTCCGTCCGTCCGTCTGTGTGTTGTGAATACAAAAGTTGGTCCTACCGGTGTAGAGTTGACACGAGTTGTTTATACTTATAAAAAAGGATTGGGACATAGCGGCTTAGAGCCGTCAACTAGTAGAGCAACAGAAATTGATGTATGGAAAAATGAAATTCCTTCTTCAACAAAGTATGACAGACCAATAAAATTTGCATTCAAAAAGGAAACCAAAAATGTCCTAACTGAAGAAGTTTAAAAAGTAAAAAATATCAAATTAAAGAACTTCAACCAATAATATTTAAATTTGATGACCAAGACTTTGAAGTAAATTTTAAAATGTGTCTCACAATGATGGATGGAAAAGTTGAACAAGCTTTAATCGAAACAAAGTCATCGTCAAGCTGCATTATGTATATGCCAAAAGACATCAAGTCAATTAAGCCAACCCCCACCACAAGACGATAGTTTTAAGGAAGCCTACGAATTTGGATAATTCCCTCTTCATGCTACAATACATCCGACCGAAAATAGAATACAACTCCCATATATGGGCAGGAGTTTCAAAGTATATTTTGGAGCTACTGAACCGTGTGCAAAGGAGGGCGTTGGCGCTCATCATGACAGTAGGGTATCCAACTCTATTGATTCATTGGAACATCGTCGGAATGTGGGTTGTGTAGCACTGTTTTATAAATATTACCATGGGAAATGTTCTTCTGAGATTAGCGCAGTGGTCTTTCCTGACAGTTATAATCTAATAAAATTTAAGTCAAATATCCACAAACACTACTCCCTCTCTTCTCCTTCCCACAACCTATTTTCCTGAAATCAAAACAATGCACTGCATTTGTAGGGGGCATCCCCTGAGTGTTGGTTAAAAAAAAAAGATGTATTATTGATTCTCATAGACTAAGGCTACAGAGTCATCCCAATAATGAAAATCCCGAGTTACTTAATATTGCGGGTCTAGCAAGAAGGCTTAAGCGCTCCAAACCCCATGACCTTATAGGTCGATTCAACTCGGATTGAGTTTATTAATAAAAGTGTAACCCTTATTATAAAATATTGTAATTAGAGCTAAACTAATAGTTAGTCGTAGTATTAACTTAAATAAAGATGAAGAAAAAAAATTATATTATTTAGCCATCTTTTTCAATGTAAAAATGTTTCTTTCTTCCGAGCCTGTACAAAGTAAATACACAGTTAAATGAACACACAGACTAATTAAGATCAATAATAACCAAATTCCAAACTTCTTAAGAAAAGATATAAATTAAGTTGAAATCATTCAAATAAGTAATGAACAATACATTTCACATACACATCTTCTTGCGACATAAATATGTATGCGTATTTAATATGATTTGCATACCAAATAAATTAAAAGAAGCTAAAACAAAAAACAAACTAAGCCAGACCTATAACAGCAATACAGCAATGTACAGGATTGTATTGTAAGGTTTGCGCACGAAAAAAACTATAACATTCATTTTCACTTGTAAAAGTTTACTGAAGTGAAATTATTAAAATTTTTCGTAAACTGTTTCCCCATTAAGAGTACCACGGGAAGTACCAGAAAAAAGGCTAGCCTGACCCTTACTAGGTGAGAACAAATATTGTCGCTTTATAGGAAAAATGAGAATATTTCATGGAGAAATCAGCTAAAAAATGGTAAAAATATTAAAAAGAAGGTGGAAGGACTCAAATCGTATGATGCACAAAAGCTTTCGGAACGAAACTCCAAAAAGAATATGCGAGGAAAAACAAGGTGCTGAGAAACTTAAACGTAATTTAATCAACAATAATAAATGTTAAATTATGAATTCACCTAACAGGAGAGTGATTTTTTACATAGGGGAATGTAAGTGAACAATTTAAGACACATACAAAAATAAGTTCCTGAAAAAGTTTTGAGTCTGTGGGGGGAAAAGAATTAGTTAGAATGTGACTACCGACATGTTCATTAAGGAATGCTAAAACAGCATTAGGTATCTACTTTTTTGGGTCTGATCTTACATCGCGTTATTACAGTAAATCGGCCCACTATGGCTGAAATTTTGATTTCATCTGCCAAAAGTCTAATTTTTTTGTCACCGATTTTTAAAATTCTATAGCTAATATATCCAGATTAAGGTAACTAAAAAGTTAGGTTAAACTATTGCTAATTGTGGGCGTGGCATGCTGTTAAATTCAACTATTTTATTTAATCTCAGAAAGAGGTGATTTTTTTTGTTTTTTATCATTTTTATTTTTTTTATCACAGAAAAAGGTGATTTTTTTTTTGTTTTTTATCAAAAATAAATGGTTACTACTCGCAAGTTATCATCCGAAAGATGAAACGTATACCACCCGGAGAAAGGTGAAAGTATCCTCTTTAGTCCTACTAGCAGATTCCAGCGCTCGAAATTCGAGTGCAATTTCTAGGCAACTTTATTTTTCAACTTAGCCAATTCACAAACCAACACTTTTTGGTTTATAATTATAGTGAATGAAGAAAAAACCTCATTAACAAACACATTAACAAGTTTAATAAACACACACACAGAATATGTATAATTTTATGTATGTGTTAGTAGCAGCTTTAAATGCAATTTACTCAAAATAAAGGAAAATTTTAAAATTCGGTAAATCTGTTGAACAGCTAAAAAGAAATACCTTTCAAATAATATACGTTTGGTCAAAATCGGGATAAAACGGTAGAACAAAACATCGGTCACAAGAAATCGCGCAGCCTATTAATATTATAGATAAATACTTTTGCACCCGCCACGACCCGTGGGTAGAACACTTTATTAATTTTTAAGAAATTACTCAAAAAATTTCAAATTACGGTAATTTAAATAGCCCTATAAGTATACAATGGTGTGTTAAATTTGTACTTTAAGTATGTTATAGCTTATAATAGTCATTATTTGTTCTATTACCAGTAAAGGTATCTGTTTACAAAATACACCACCAAAAACTATTAGATAATATCGATGCATATGAATTTGGATTATAACCACTACATGCAAGAATACGACTTATGGAACACACACTAAAAATACTAAAAATCCGGTATGAATTGGATTTCGGGTCTTCAAGATCAATAAGAAACAACGAAACCAACAGAGAGTTAAGAAGTTCAAAAAAGAAACATGTTCAAGATGAATATCGCAAATTTGGATTGATTATAGATCAGCCAAAACAGGGGTCAGGCGTACAAATGATGACAATACCGCAAGAAGATTCTTTTCAGATTCAGAATAAGCATCTGAAATAGCAGGAGCAGATTTAAAGCTTTTCCTAGATGTACGTGCGTGCAATGAAGAAATTGACTAAAAAACTTGGAGATTACGCTAAGAAAACTGCAAAAATATATACAACCAAGTACCCATGGAGAAATAAGTCTGCAACAGTTCACAAAATCCTTTATCATGCAGAAGATGTCACTATATATCATTTGCTGCTACTTGGAGATCTATCAGAGGAAGCTCAGGAAAAAAGGAATAAGGATTACAGATTTAATGGAAAGCACAATACTAGAAAATTTCACGAAATTCCACAAATGAAGATCTTTTTAATATGTTATTGGCAACGTCAGATCCATTCATCGCCAGTATTCGAAATCAATTGAAATCGGGATTTGGATGAAGAAGTCAGAAAACTACTAAAGAACAGAATATTTGCAATCAATATTTGAATCAAATGAATAAAAATTATAATTGCCTTTCATTGTTATTTAAGTAAGAAAAACATAGTATTAGTAAAAAAAAATAATACTAAACAGAACCTCCCATTGTTACAGATGCTATTAAAATCTATTGAAGTTTTTATTTTGAAAAGGTTTTTTTTACCCACATATGTACGAGGGCGGATCAATAAGTCCGTGACTTTTCGAATGAAACACAGTTTTTTTTGCAAAAAAAAAATTATTTTTCAACATAATCTCCTTTTAGCTCAATACACTTAGTCCAGCGTTTCTCCAATTTTTGTATCCCTTCCAAACAATAGGATTTTTCGAGGTCCATAAAATAGGCATTTGTTTGATCAATAATTTCATCGTTGGAGCTAAAACTCTTTCCACCGAGCCATTTCTTTAGGTTCGGAAATAGGAAATAGTCACTGGGGGCTAAATCCGGAGAATATGGAGGATGAAGTACCAATTCGTAGCCCAATTCATTCAATTTGCCATTGAGACTGCACACGTGTGCACCCGTACATTATCTTGATGAAAAATAACTTTTTTCTTGGCCATATGGGGTCGTTTTTTTTAAATCCTCGTTAAATCGGTCCAATAAGTTGACATAATATTCGCCGTTTATTTTTTTCCCTTTTGAAGGTAATCGATGTGGATTATCCCGCGTGCATCCCAAAGAACTGTTGCCATCACCTTATTGGCCGACATACTTACCTTAGCCTTCTTCGGATACGGTTCACCCGGAGAAATCCATTGTTTAGACTACTGCTTGGTCTCCGGAGTGTTGTAATGGATCCATGTTTCATCCACAGTTACAAAACGCCGTAAAAACTCATTCGAATTGCGGTTAAATAACTCCAAATAATCCTTTGAAGTTGTCACGATTCTGTTTATGGTCAATTGATTTTACTTTTTTTTAGTGTACAAATTTTTTTGAGTGTAAACATTAAAAAAAATCCCATTATTACAAAAAATGCTTGTAATCTATAATATTAATAGGCTAGGCGATTTCTTGTGACTGATGTTTTGTTCTACCGTTTTATCCCGATTTTGACCAAACGTATATTATTTGAAAGGTATTTCTTTTTAGCCGTTTTGCAGATTTACGGATTTTTAAATTTTTTCCCTTATTTTGAGTAAATTGCATTTAAAGTTGCTACTAACACATACATAAAATTATACAATGTTATGTGTGTGTTTATAAAATTTGTTAATGTGTTTGTAATAAAAATGAGTTTGTTTGTGAATTGGCTATAATTGTTTAGCATACTTTTAGGGTCTTTATTTAATGAAAAATAAAATTTCCCTGAATTTCGAGGGCTGGAATCTGCTAGTTATTATTAAAATCCAATTGTGACATTTTTTAATAAAAAAAAAATAAAAACCCCTAATTCACGCTAAAAGTTAAAAAAATGAAAAGTTCAACCTTGACCTAGAATTTCTTAAAAAGTACCCAATCAATTTTAATGAAACAGACTCAAGTTCAACTAAATACCTACCCACTAGAAAAAGAATTACTAAAATATTTTGATCGCTTCAAAAGTTGCAGAATTTTGACCATTGAAAAACAATTTTCAGCCACTGTGCGGCTGTTGAATGGTACTATAAAAAATAATGTCAAAAATAATGTCAAAAGATGCGAATACACCCAACTACCCAGAATTTATGGGCTTTAGTAGTGGTCAAGTATTGGGCTCTTGCAAAAAGAGTGATGTAGAGCACAAAGCAAGTCACTTATTTGCGATCAGCGAAAGGATTACTGAACATCAAAATTTTCATACAAAACTATTAGGGAAAATAATATATAACTAGCATAGCCCAGCACAAGAAATTCGAGTGCAAATTCTAGGAAATTTTATTTTTTCATTAAATTTTTCTCTTTCAATGTTTTTTTAATTTATATGTATATATAAAAAATTTATGAATATTTAAATAAAATTCATTAAATTTCATTATATTTGTTGAACACACAGAATCTATAATATTAATAGCTAGGCGATTTCTTGTGACCGATGTTTTGTTCTACCGTTTTATCCCGATTTTGACCAAACGAATATTATTTGAAATGTATTTCTTTTTAGCCGTTTTGCAGATTTACAGATTTTAAAATTTTTTCCTTTATTTTGAGTAAATTGCATTTAAAGTTGATGCTAACACATACATGAAATTATACATATACTGTGTTTTATTAAATTTGTTAATGTGTTTGTTAACAAGTTTGTTATCTTCATTCACAATAATAATAAACCATAAAAGTGCTGGTTTTTGAATTAGCTAAGTTGAAAAATAAAGCTGCCTAGAAATTGCACTCGAATTTCGAGCATTGGAATCTGCTAGTATACATAAATGGGTTTGTTAATAAATAATTTTATAAGAGCATAAAAGTATGCTAATCAATTTTAGCAATTCATATTTCAACACAGGTCGTGTGGCAAACAATTATAATGAAATTCGGTGAATTGTGAATTGGCTAAAATTGATTAGCATACCTTTAGGCTCTTATAAAATTATTTATTTTTAATATTTTATTTCATTTTATTTTATTTTATTTAATAAATTTTTAACACTTATTATACATATGAACTATAACTATGCCAAATTCTCCGTTCGCGAATTTTGCTTAAAAAGGGCTCCAAAAATTTTCCTTGATGTGTAAATATATAGATATGTTCATTAACAAACAGGATGAGAATGTTATTTAAATTATTTTTTGACAGTCGGTTATTTAATTTTAAAGTTACTATTATTATGTAACAATTATTATTTATGTTGCAATTTTTATGTGCGCAATCCTTGGTTCATTTTGGAAGGGAGTAATATAGTAAAAAGTAGGTTCAAATTTATATATATGCATATATATATATACGAGGTCGGCCGCAAAAGAACTCGACCTGACGTATAGATGACGGCAGTAATTTGAAAAAATATACTTTGGTGAAAAGTGGCAACCTTATAAAACATATGTGTTAATTATTTCGGGCTAGTGATGGTCAAATTAAGTGTAAATAAAAAACAATTTATTTTCATTCTTCACTCAACGTTTCGTTCTGTTCACCGCATTCGATATCGAGTAAAATCAATCGAAATTCCATATTTTGGTTTAATATTTGAAGAAGACGGACAAACGTTCGACCACGATTCGCTTTTCTTCTTAACCAGGGGCCATAGTTCTTCAACTGTGGGAAGGAACAATTATTCTTAACATTTTATTTTGGGAAATAAAAAAAATGATTTCGATCGAAAATTTTCGATAACGAATACGGTGATTTGGCCCCTGGTTTTTTCAGACCTCTTCAGGAGTGTATTTTTTATTAAAAATTATTTTATGTTACATCTTCTTAATCATGATCACTTATTTATATAAAAAAAAACTGGCCTTCACGACACAGAAAATACAAATAAATAAATAAATGATAACAACACAGTATACAGAAATCACAAATTATTGTTAATTCTAGCTAGTATCACAGAACTTTAACTTTAAGTTCAAAGGCGCCACGTTGTTTAGTATTTTTCTTTTTTTGGAGCCATCAAAAGTAAACTATCGCAGTGAGTTTGTAAACATGGTCACCGTTATTTGAAAGGTCATTTGAAAGGTCTCAGTCCAACCAATATTAAAGCCAAGCTATATTCTAATCTCCCGAGTTTTTGCGTCGATTCGTAACCATTGCTTAGAAACGGAACAGTCAACACAGTGGACCTAAATGGGAGAATCGTTTCCAAAGAATGAGAAGAGAATTCCGTCTGCGGGCAAGGTTATGCCGTCTGTTTTGGGATGCGCGTGGGATAATTTTTATTGACTAGTAAAGCCCAGCACTCGAAATTCGAGTGCAAATTCTAGGAAATATTATTTCTTCATTCAATTTTTGTCTTCCAATGTTTTTTAATATATATATATAAAAAATTTGTGAATATTTAAATGAGCCTAAAGGTATGTTAATCAATTTTAGCAATTCACAATTCAACATAGAGTGTCTGATATATAATTTAAATAATTCGCATTAACAGGGTGTAACGAATTATTACAATGTTTTATTTCATTTAATTTAATATATTTTTAAGACAGATTAAACATTAATTTTATCATTCTCAGCTTCTCCTCCATATGAACTATAACTATGCCAATTTTTACACTCCTCCGTGCCCGCATATTGCTTAAAAAGGGAACTAAAAATTTACCTTCACGTATTAATATATAGATTATCTTCAAAAAATAAAAACAATCTACGGCGAGTATTATGCTAACTTATTGCAGTGCTTAAGCGATGAAATTAAGGAAAAAAAGACCACAGTTGTCGAAAAAGAAAGTTCAATCATGACAATGCACCAGTTCATTCATCCATTATTGCGATGGCCAAAATCCATGAACTAAAGTTCAAATTGCTTCATCACCAGATTTAGCTCCTTTGGGTTATGTTCTATTTGAAAACTTTAAAAAAATGGCTCGATGAAGAGGTGGAGTCTGCGGTTGATGGTTATTTTAAGAAGCTAAACAATTCTTATTATAAATGAGGTATTGAAGATTATATTGAGATATAAAGAAAATTTTTCCCAAATTTGTTGTGTTTTCCTTGTCAGGTCGGGATGTTCTGGGACCACCCTCGAATGTATATGCATAGGCACACAACAAAAGGAACCTCTCAATAAATACTGTCATAATCATTTTAAACTACTCTATTATAACCACAAACCAAAAAAAAAAATATAACCGCACACATGCTTCATAGGCAGCCAGCCACACACTACAATAATTGTTGTAACTGACACAAAAGAAAATTCTTAAATACATCATAATCAAGTTTACGACAATCGAAAATAAAGATGACGACTGTATGATGTCTGGAGTTTAAGAATTAAGAGAAAAAAAAGTTATAAAAAACTTAAGTGACAGTGGCTTTCAAAAGTATTACGAAGTTCAGAATTAGATTCAATTGGTAACAAAACTTTTTTCGGTTAGATAATATTCTCGGAATATCAGTTATTTTTTTATCGCTCTAACTTATCAGTTATACAGTTTTCTATACCGAGTTTATTACATATAAGCCCTTGATGCATAATTTTTTTTATATTTCTTTGTCACCACTTGTGGCGTGCAGATATGAGAAAGTTCGTATCTGATATAATTGTTATATGGGGACTACGTCAAAAGTATGGACCGATCATAACCATATTTAGAAAAGTGACTTACTTTTCTCAAAAACATACAGTTTGTCAAGAATATCTTTGCACAATAAAAAAAAGTCTGAAATGTTATTTTCATTCAACGACACACAATTTACAACAATAAAAACGAAATACGAGGTTTACTCAATATGAATAGTGTCAAAAAAATCTTTAAATAATGAGTGAGGACAACAATAAATGCATTAATTTTCCACGAATTCGGTGTATTTGGATTTTTTTATGAATGAATGAATGCATGTGAACGAGCTTGCAAAGCGTATTTGTACAAAATAATTGTCTTACGTATAACAAGTGACCGCATATCTTTAAATAAAAAGATGTAAGAAAATTATAGTCGGTCTAAACCGACTATACCATACCCTATACCATGCGTTTAAAGACCCTACCTCTTTGGTCCAAGCTTGAGTTGCAAGTTTTTTTTGCCTTCGGATATGAAAAAGTTCGGATCAGATGCTATATTTACATGGTCCCAGATC
This sequence comes from Cordilura impudica, assembly GCA_963682025.1. Classification (NCBI taxonomy): domain Eukaryota; kingdom Metazoa; phylum Arthropoda; class Insecta; order Diptera; family Scathophagidae; genus Cordilura; species Cordilura impudica. Next base: position 26,357,780 of record OY821517.1, read on the forward strand.
GAAAAATGGACCGATCCTTACCATATTTGGTAAGGTCACTTATTTGTTGTAAAAACATAAACAAACCAAATTTGAGAAAGATCGGTGCAATATTTTTGTTTTTTTTTGATAGATTTAAGTGAAGATCGGGAATTAGCTTCAAATAGGGGGTGCTATGACTAAGAATTGTCCTATAGGGCTTATTTTAAGACTACTGATAAATGGACGTAATAAACATACACAAGCCCAATTTGACCGAGATCTATATCATAAAATAAGGATGTGTAGAACATAATATACCGTGCTAAAACAGAAGGAAGACTTGAATTAAAAGGGTCACCAGGCAGACCAAAATAATTAAAACTATTTACGATAAGCCGAAATCCAGCACAAGAGAATTAGCTCTTCAAGTGAATAATGATTATGGGTTGAGTGTTTCACATGAAAGCATCCGAAATGTAATAAAGGGTCTGCCAAATAACTTTTTTTTTTTGAAAATGCTATAAAAAAAAACTACTGAATATTATCTCAAATTTCTTTTTTTATTTGAAAGTACAATCCTTCCGGTTAATAATGGAAAATAATTTCATTCAAATGGCTGCCTCGGCTGGCCAATTTTTAAGCATATTATCGATTGTGTGCAGCTGTATTTCACCAATGGCTTCACGAATATTGTCCTTTAAAGCGTCAATTGTCTCTGGCTTGTTGGCTTAACACTTATCTTTGAGGGCACCCCACAAATAATAGTCCAACGGTGTCAAATCGCAGCTCCGAGGTGGCCAAACGACATCAGCTCTGCGGCTGATGATGCGATCTTCAAAAACAGGGCGCAAAACATCGAGTGTAGCAAATGTTGTCAATATCCTCCTCTTCAATTTTTGTGAACAAAAGTTCGTTCAACATGGCCCGATAACGATCGCCATTGACTGTAACGGCCACTCCTTGCTCATTTTCGAAGAAAAATGGCCCAATTATGCCTCTGGACCAAAATCCGCACCAAACAGTGACTCGTTTTGGGTGTATCGGCTTTTCAATATATGCGTGCGGGTTTTCTGTACCCCATATGCGACAATTTTGCTTGTTTACATATCCGCCAAAATCAAAATGAGCTTCATCTGAAAAGATGATTTTTTTTTGGCAAAATCGGCATCTTCTGTAAGTCGATCGTAGGCCCACTTAGCGAAGCGAAAACGCATTGGATGGTCAGTTGGCTTCAACTCCTGAACCAATTGGACTTTCTATGGCGTCATACCAAGGTCTTTATGCAAAATTCGTCTCAATGATGCCTCCGAAATGTTAAATTCTTGAGAACGACGGTGAATTGATGTTGATGGCGCTTCACGCACACTTTCTGCCACAGCAGCAATATTCTCGGCTGTACGCACTGTTTTTAGCTTTTCACGCTTTGGTTTATCGATGAGGATACGAAGCTGACGGTGCTTCTCTTCTTCCAAAATCCGTACGCAATTTTCGCACACATTCTGCAACATTACCATGATTTTCAAAGTAATGTCGCAATATTTCTCAGCGTTGTTCAAGCACATACACAAGCATATTCGTTCAGCGGAAGGATAAAACTAATTATCTGTCAAATCAGACATGAGCCAAGTGTTACCATTCACGAAATAAGCACTAGTTGAAAAAAAAACGTTAGATGGCGGACCCTTTACAAAAATACAAATGTTCCTCAATAGTGGCTAGGAAAAAACCTTTGCTCTTAGTGAAAAATATTGAAAAACGATTGAAAATTGCTACAGAACACATTTCACTTGCAAAAGGGTACTAGGATTCACGTTATTTTCTGTGATTAGACGAAAGTGATGCTGTAATACCGCGATTAATCCCAAAAAGTTTGGCAAAACCTGTAATAGCGTTAGAAAATAAAAATTTAATTCCTACAGTACTGTTTGGAAAACTGTCAGTTATGGTATGGGGTTGTATATCAAGCAAGCGAGTTGACCAAAGAAGTTTATCCTGATATTTTAAAAAAACGAACTGATGGCTAGTGTTCGACAAATCGGTTTTGCTGACTAATTTTTGTAGGTCCTGGTTATTATACAACTGGACCAAAAATATTGCACTATTCAAGAAGTTGGTAATTTGAATTAGAAATCAATGTTTATTTTTTAATTTTTCCTTCATGTGCAAAGATTTTATTGACAAGCTGTATAGAAACTAAATTTGAAAACTATCAATGCAATATTTTTGTTTTTTTGATAGATTTAAGTGAAGATGGGAAATCAGCTTTATATGGGGAATATGACTAAAAATGGTCCTATATCGGCCATTTTTTATTTGGTCTACTGATTAATGGTATTATACCCATACACACATGCACTAAATTTTATCGATATACATACATACATATATATGATAATCTGGAACTTTCGACCATTTAGTCGGTCTGGTAGGTGTTATTTGTATGGAGGCAAAGTCTGACCATGCATCGACTTTCATCTACTTCAATAGTGTTCGTCATATGATCAATAAAAGCTTCTAAGCTAAATTTCATCAAAATATATTTATATTTGCGACCTGATTACAATGTCTATATGGACACATAGACGGACGGACAGACAGACGGATTTAGCTGATTGGTATAATAAAAAGTGGTTTAGATCAAATACTTTTGGTAGTTACAAACATCAGCACAAACTCATTACACCCTAACCAAGGACCAAAAATAACAAAATTAAGAAAAAAAAAACATTTCATCAAAATTATTTCGGGAAGTGAATAAAATCGAATGAAAAAAATTTAACTTGTTGGAAAATTTTTAGCAAAAAAAAAAATTTTATCAAAATTATTTCATTGTGCGGAAACAGTATAAAAAAAAGTTGTTAAAATATTAAGAAAAATATAAAAACTAAATTAAGGTGAATTGAAAAAAAAAATATTAACACAACATTAATTTTTGTTTGCTGAGTTACAAAATTTCTTTATAAATTTACTTTTATTCCATTAAGAGCAAAATATTTGATAAAATATGGTTAAATGTAAAGAATTGTGCTGTTTCCGGAAACACAATTTTATTTTCTTTTCCAATCAAGGATGCAGCAATGTTAGCTGTATAGAAGAGGTTTTTAAAGTTGGACGATTCCTATAATCCCAACACACAAGACAGTGTGTGCAACCTGCATTTCGCTTCGGAATGTGTGGGTTTGAAACGTCTAAGGAAAGGAGCAGCACCCATTTCGGATACACCCGATATTACCGAGGAAACGCTACAAACGAAAAGAGTTAAGAGAAAATGCTCTTATTTGGATTGCAAGAATAAGCAGGAGAATATTAGGTTTGCTTTCCCAAAAAATAAGGATTTACAAAAATTGTGGAGAGAATGTGGATTGCAAAAAGCTGTTGATATATTACAATCATTTTGACAATAATGAAGTTGGAACGAAACGTCCGAAGCAAAATTCTGTTCCAGTGAGAAAATCCTCTGGAATAGAAACGGAAACAGAACATCACACCGAACCGGCTCAGCGTACATATGGCAAAATGTAAATGGATGAAACTGATATCACTCTAGAGGAATTCGAATTTTACTCACGCCAAGCTGAAATTGCTAAGGCGGCTGCCCCATCGAGTGAAGACGATCAAAGAAGAAGAAAAACGGGTTGAGAGCCAAAGTTTGCTAGAGAGCAAAAAATGCACCAAAAGCAAATGGTTGCTGCGCAACGGAATATAAAAGCACCTTAACTACCAGTAACGAAGCTTAAGGCGAAGCTTCTAAATGCTATCGTCCCGAGTGCACATGCCAGCAAGGAGAGAATTCCATTTGCAAATATGATTGTCCAAAAGAAGCAAATTAACAGTGAGGAGGACAAAACTATTGCTCAGAATATAGAGTATACGTCAAGCAATAAAATGTTTAATGTCCTAAATGCCAAAAAAAATTTTGTACAAAAATCCAGACAGGAGGCCATATAACAGGAATGAAAGCGAAAAAAACCTATTTCATTCTTGACTTTATTGAATACTTGGAAATATTCAGATTTCGCGGCCGATCGAGAAACAAATGTAACAGTGGGTTCATTCTCGATTTAAGCCGACATTTGTTTAGAAAGTATAACAAAATAAATTTAATTTTGCTTGGGAAATTTAACCAGGATACGCTAAAAAATTTGTTAATTAAAATACGTTCGAAGCGTAGTGCAAAATAGAAAATTCAAAAAAATTAACAACCTAACATTTAATAATAGAAAAAATTTTAATTCAACGACAAAAACATAAATTTTTATGTTAACTATTTTTTTTTTTTTATTATGTACTATTTGTTAATAAAATTATTTTTTTTTATTATCTATAATATTAATAGACTAGGCGATTTCTTGTGACCGATGTTTTGTTCTACCGTTATATCCCGATTTTGACCAAACGTATATTATTTGAAAGGTATTTCTTTTTAGCCGTTTTGCAGATTTACAGATTTTTAAATTTTTTCCTTTATTTTGAGTAAATTTCATTTAAAGTTGCTACTAACACATACATAAAATTATACAATGATATGTGTGTGTTTATTAATGTGTTTGTAATAAAAATGAGTTTGTTTTTTTGTGTTGATTTGTGAATTGGCTATAATTGATTAGCATACTTTTAGGGTCTTTATTTAATGAAAACATAAAAATTCCTAGAATTTGCTCTCGAATTTCAAGGGCTGTAATCTGCTAGTTATTTATTAATATTTATATTTTTTAACGGCAATGACATAATTGTTTAATGTCAACTACTGTATTAAAATTATTAAATCAAATCCAAAAGGCCACGAAATAAATTCAACACGATTTTTTTTTTTTTTGCTTTTTTACAAATATTTTATTTTTTTAACACAATAAAATAATTTTTATGTTAACTATTTCTTTTACATACAATTATAACGGGTGATCCAAGTAGAGATACTTTTTACAATAGCCTTTTTTTGATAGATCACGTGTGAGTCGCGTCATGCTGTCATGTTATTTTTATTTAGTATTGTTTGGCATCTCATCATGGAAAGACTTACGCCTGAACAACGTTTACAAAGCGTTCAACTTTATTACGAAAATTCACGTTCTGTGAAGAATGTGTTTCGTGCACTTCGCTCAACTTATGGTCAACATAATCGGCCAACTGAGCATACTATTCGCAACACCATCACCCATCTTGAGACCCATCATTCATTATTGGATAATACTCGACCAAATAGACCACGTCCAGTACGCAGTGAAGAAAATATAGCGGCCGTAGCTGAGAGTATACACGAAACCCGTGGAGAGTCGATTCGGCGCCGTTCGCAGCAACTCGGACTGACGTATGATGCCTGAAATTGAAGCTCGTGATCTCGGCGACATTTGGTTTCAATAAGACTTCGCCACTTCCCACACAGCGCATCAATCAATGGATTTATTGAGAGAACACTTCGGTGAGCAGATAATTTCACGTTTTGGGACGGTCGATTAGCCACCAAGATCGTGTGATATCACACCGTTAGACTTTTTCCTGTGCGTATATGTTAAGTCTAAAGTTTATGCGCACAATCCCGCTTCGATTCAGGCCTTGGAGCAAAACATCACGCGTGTCATTCGCCAGTTACCAGTCGAAATGCTCGAACGAGTCATCGAAAATTGGACTAAACGGATGTACAATCTGCGACGTAGCCGCGGCCAACATTTGATATAAATAATCATCAAAAAATTAATGCCAAAGAATGTTCTTTCAAATGATAATAAACATTCCCCATTAAATTTGAACTTTCTGTGTTTTTTTCTTTAAAAAAGTAGAGAACCTCGAAATGGATCACCTTTTATATTAACTATTCATAAATCAAATTTTCATTTATTTATTAATCAGCTTTCTTCTACAAGCAAGCAGTGAGTAAAGGCAATTATGAGTATGAAAGAGTTTCAATGTGTGTGTTGTGTGTGCATAACATAAATTTCAAATATCGTAAATTTTTGTTCCAGCAACAATTTCAATTTTCAGGTGCATGTATATACGCTTGTTGTTCTCCAAATATTCAGTTTGCACATCCTCATTATATATGGTATTTGCCCCAACCACATAGTAGTATAGGGTATAATACATTCAAGTATTCTAATCAATAACTGCTATGATTTTGTTAAGAAACTAAAAGCTATAAATGCTTTAAAACTTTATAGAAAGTATTCAAATCTTTACCACAAATATAAATTGAAAGAATATTTTGTAATCAATTAGATAGAGTGAAGGTATTGCTCAATGACAAGTACTTAAAAATAAAATCAATTATTATCTAAAGATTCCTTAAATTATGTGAATGATGTTCTAAAAAATTTAAATCACAATTTTTCGTTATAGAAAAATAATTTTTAATATACGAGTAATACAATAGTTTATGTAGATATAAAAATGGCATTAATGCAGAAACGTTTGGTACCATTCACCATTTAAAGATAATTAAATATAATAAGCAAATGAAAATATGTCTATGGTATACATGTACGTATTAATGTGATCAAGTTGTTGTCGTAGTTAAAAACTCTATTTGTAATTCTATAATGGAAAAGTTTTCTTCTTTATGATCTCGATATAAAATACATACATACGAACGAGTATGTGCGTACATAAATGTGTTGTAATTCATAGAGCAGCAGAGCAATTGCAACATATCTTTAACTATCAAAAACAACATGTTTATTGCTTTTGTCTGGTCCAATATATTTACTTTTTACATCTCATAAAGATAAAAAGTGACAAACTACTTACTACTACCAGTATTATACGAAGAACGCTCAATACGAACATATGTGTATGTGTGTGTTTGGGAATTTGTTTGAATGAAAGCCATTAATAAATTTAAAGAACGAACAAGAGAAAGAGTTCAGGGTGCCTTAGTTGAACTTTTCCATCAATTTTTATAATTTATTCAATGGTTTCAATTAAAGAATTTCTTGCAACAGAAAAAAAAATTGTACCAACGAAATTATGATTGAAAATTACGAACACTTATATACACTTGTTGAAAAATGGTCTTGTTAGGCACGAATATTGATAAACTATACGATGAAGTTTAAAAACAAAATTACTAAACAATTTTAAATCATATTTTAGCATATTTGATGTTACAAATCGATCAGGTTTCATACTGGGTCAGAATTCTGAAGATCATACAATCGAGCTATTACCTGTATATTACAACTAGCGGTTTTCGTCTAACGTTGCTTCAACAAAGTTTAAATAAGTTAATAAATAGTTTTTTTAATGGATTTCAAATATACCGTTTACAAAACAACAATATATTCGCAACAACATTAGCAAGATCTGAGATAGATGATAGCGGTGCCACGCCCATTTTTGGCTGGCCTACGAACATTTACGTACAGTTGATCACAAGTTAAGTATACACACTTCATGTTAATATATTTGTAATTGTATTGAATTTGTTGTTTAAAATTTGATTTAATTTATACACCCTGTAATTTTATAAGAGCCTAAAGGTATGCTAATCAATTTTAGCCAATTCACAAAGTATATTTTAATCGCCCTGTGTTGAATTGTAAATTGCCTAAAATTATTTATTAACAATCCCATTTATTTTTCTTCTAATTGTTCATCAAATATTTATAACGAAATTTAATGAATTTTTATTTAAAAATACAAAATTAGTAGTAATACTTATTGCGATTAATTTTCACACAGACGCTGCCCATACGGGTATTTTGATGTTCTACGTGGCCAAAAGTCAAATTATCAAGGCGAAGCAGGCCGTTAAAAAAATTAACCTAGTTAGAGGAGAGTTTTTTTTAACAACATCCAAGCCCTTTCTCATTCCCCCCACACACACGACTGATTAAACTTTAGTCGTAACTCGTTCGTTGATGTTGTTGTTTGTATATATTCTCGGTTGTTCGTGTAAAACATTAAGTTGAAGGGAAGGGAAAATTAGGTCGGATCGAATATAATTTTCATAAAAAGATTTTAAACCTAGAGATTTCACAAACAAATACAAACATCAAACTTATTAAACAAAAACTTTTTCAATTAAAATCTGGTATTATGAGTATGATATTCGAAGATGATTATAATATGTTTTTCAATAAACAAATATGCAGAATGAAACACATAACGAAAAATATAAAGGAAGGACAGGTCGCAAAATTAAACACACTAAAAGAAAAAAATTTTAAATTACACGGACTGTTATTTAATGAAAATTGGTTTGAGAACAGAACGGAAGTAGTTATACCCACAGAATACAAATGGATACTATCCTTGGGGAAAAAATTTGCTCTACCTGTGAACAACCAGAATTTTTCGCCCTTACATGTCATTGCTGATGTTGAGCAGTGCATTCAAGCAATGGAGAACAACGAAGATAAAGAAAAGGACGTAGCAAGGACAAAATTGGCGACCAATATCAATAATTTTAAACGAAAGCTCAAAAATACACCAAAAGAAAAATTTATTCTAACAATATTTGAAAAAACAAAAAAAATTTAAAAAAAAACATGATGATATTCTAATACTACAAGCTGATAAAGGCAATAAAACTGTGATGATGTACAAAAAGGAATACAGTGATAAGATGGGAAGACTACTTGACGACAAAAATACTTACCGAACGCTAAGAACAGATCCTACGCCAAAACTGCAAAGGGAGAACAACAACATTGTAATGGATTTACAAAAAAATAATCACATTGATAATTGGGAAAAACGTAAACTATATTGCTCAGCTGCCACAGCCCCAAGAATATATGGGTTGCCTAAAATCCACAAATCGGACACCCCATTACGACCAATTGTATCATCAGTACAAGTTCCGTGTTATGATCTGTCGAAATACGTGGGCCAAGTGTTAAAAAATATAATTTCGAATGAATATAATGTCAAAAATTCATTACAGGTGAAGAATCAATTGGAGACTATAGAACTCGATGACGACGAAATTATGGTTTCGTTTGATGTCATTTCTTTATTCACAAACATACCGGTTCACTTAGCAATTCGCAACATTATGAAGAAATGGGAAAAAATAAGGGAATTTACGAAGATTCCCAGTTCAAAATTTCTCAAAATTCTCAATTTTTGCCTTATTGAAAATAATTATTTCATATATGATAAACTTTTTCATCAGATATTTGGAATGCCAATGGGCAACCCGTTATCTCCCACAATAGCAGACATAGTACTTGACGGTCTACTTAACGATACACTAGCAGAGCTAAGAGAGGAAAATATACATATCAAATACATAACCAAATATGTAGATGACATTTTGGCTGTTATTAAAATAAACGATAAGGATAAAATACTTGCTACCTTAAATAATCACCATCCAAAGATTCAATTCACAATTGAAGTTGAGGAAAAATGCGAAATTGCTTTCTTAGATATGAAGTTACGGAAAAATAAGAACAAAATAACGTTTGACTGGTTTACTAAGGAAACGTCCTCGGGTAGAATCATCAACTACAACGCAACACAACCGAAGAGCCAGATAATAAACACTGCGAAAAATCTTACCTCTAGAGTTCTAAACATTAGTGACGACAAATATCATACAAAAAACATACCAAAACTAGAAAAAATACTAAAAGCCAACAGTTTTCCAAACAAACTTATAAACACATTAATAGACACCACTTTAAAAAATCCGAAAAATCATATTTATACTCAACAAAAAACGACCGTTGATGAGGATAAAAAATTTTACAGCGTTAAATACATTCCGGGCTTAACTGACAAAAATAATATAAAACAAGTAAGAAAATTATAGTCGGTCTAGACCGACTCTATGATACCCTATACCATGCGTTTAGAGACCCTATCTCCTAGGCCCAACTAATTGGATACAGAAAATAAGCATAAACCAATTTCGAGTGGCATTTTTATTAATTTTTTTGGCTGCAGATATGAAAAAGTTCATATCGGATGCTATGTCTATATGGGGACTAGGTCCAAAATGGACCGATCTTGACCATGGTTCGTAAACTCTCTTGTATTTTGGGAAAATATATACAAAAAAAATTTGAGATGAATCAGTGCAATATTTTTGTTTTTTGATAGATGTAAGTGAAGATCGGGAAGCAGCTCTATATGGGGCCTATGACTAAGAGTTGTCCCATAGGGATCGTTTTTGGACTATTCATTAATGGATGTAATAAACACATACAAACCCAATTTGACTAAGATCTATATGACAATTTGGATCTTATGTCAATTTATGTCGATTTTATAGGGGTCATTTGTATGGGGACTAGGTCTGAACATGGACCGATTCTCACCAATTTCAATAGCGTTCATCCCATGGCCGATAAAAGATCAAATACCAAATTTCATCAAAATATATTCATATTTGCGACCTGCAGTTTGATTACAAGCTTTACATGGAAACACGGAAGGACGGACGGACGGACGGACGGACGGACGGACGGACATTGTTAAATCAACTCAAAAAGTGATTCTGATTCGATCGGTATAATTAAAGATGGGTCTAGGTCAAATATTTTTGGTTGTTACAAACAGCAGCACAAAGTCATTATACCCAAACCACATAGTGGTATAGGGTATAAACATCGATTCAAACGGAGAAAACGAGATTTGCGTATCAGCCTAACACAACATTAAACACAATTTTTTCTAAAACGAAAGCGCCGATTGCAAAACAACAACAAAGCAACGTTGTTTACAAAATTAATTGCAATGGTAACGACCATCAAAAATGTAACCAAATATATATAGGGACAACAAAAAGAACATTAGAAAAGAGAATAGGCGAACATCAAGCAAGCAGACATAACAAAGGGCAAAGAAAGTACAGCTTTAGCACAACATATACTAAAGACAGGCCATACAGCTGATTTTAAACAAGTGAAAATTTTGGACAAAGAGACAAGAGAGAGGAAGAGATTTACATTGGAAAGGTTACATATACAACAGAACATAAAGAATACGATGAACTTGAAAGAGGATACAAACAATATTAATGCGAGTTACATGATTGCCCTGTGATTGCCATCAGTTGATACCCTGTGATATTACTTTTAAGTTGTGTTTTAAATGCTGTGTGTAATTAAATGTTATTTTAAATTGAATGTTTTTTGTTTATATGTAACAAATATTTTTATTTTAATGTAAAGACAAATCCATATTACTGTGAGTTATAATTGCTGTTGGTGAATTATGTATTTTTGTAATAATTTATGTTTTATTTTTCAAATAGACGACCTTTGATAAAGTCAACATAAAATTGACGAAACGTCAGGAAAAATGGAATAAGCGGTTGTTTTATTTACATTGGAAACGTTAGGCCTAATTAGCTTAAATAAAATAAAAATAAATAATTTTATGAACTTAGCCAAAAAAAACAAGTAACAGAAATTTTTATTATTTAACGCCTATTTTCAAAGCCTGTGTAATGGATCCTGGTGCAATTGGTGAGAATGCAAACTTAAATTACATTTTTCTATTTGTTTCGTCATAATAAAGTTCAGTTAAGGTACTTTGAAGTTACCTTCACGTTAGAGTGAGATTTTTTAAATATTTTTTTAATCTAGTAGTTGTACTATCACGTCAGATCCTGTCATAATTTTTATTAGAATCGAAAGTTTGATACCATGAGCTTTGAAAAAACCAAAAATTTGCCGCTGATGTGTATTTTTTTTTTTTTGTTTTTCTTCTTAATTACAAAAACAAAATAAAAATAGTATTCTAAAAGAAAATATATTAATTTTAGGTACACAAGCGCCTCGGGAGTACGAATCGTGACTCGTAAATATTTGTTTGATAGAATGCAGAGCTTTGATTTGTCTACTTTAGAAGATAAATTAAATTTTTTGAAGGATCAACTAATTTGGGGGGAAAATTTTACAGAAAACCAAATAGATTGTTTAAAACGCAATTTCGTACACTTTTAATCAAATATTAAGCAGAGATGGTCAAAAGCCCATAAGGAACAAGTATTTCTCAAAAACAATTATTCTTGGCTAGAAGGAACGTTTGAGATACCTATTACTCCACAACCTCGACGTACGTCACAGTCTCAAATATTGTAAAATGTGAAAATATTTTTTTTACATATTTCATCATTATTTAAAATGTATTTATTTTACATACAGGGTGAGTTCCAAAACGTCAAAAAACATTGCAGTGATCCGTTTTTACTACTGTTTCGAAACAAAGCAAACAAATGTTCGCTCTCTCATTCACGGTTGGCGCCCGAATCATGATTGAATCTACATGATTCGCCATACAAAATTTTGAGATCGAACCTACTTGGTTCATTTTGAACCTAGTTATGAACCTAGAAAAATTGAGTGTCATCTCCAATTTTGATAAAAAATGATCGATAGTTTATCTGAACTAGCTGTCAAAAATATATAAACAAAGAAAAATAAATAGAAACATTTAACAATAAAATAAATAGAAACATTTAACAAATAAAAAGTATATATTTACATACATACATATGTATTTTCAAATAAATATGGAAAAAATGAAATAGTGAAACGTAAAGTGTAGAAGGATGTCTTCAAATATTTGCAAAAAAAAAAAATATATAAACGTCAAAATGAAACAAGAACACTCGTCTGAACACCAAGGTTCGCAATCGTGATTCAAAGAGCGAATCAAGTGGTTCATTTTGCCGTCTGAACATGCTATTATTACTTTGTAATAAAAAAAATTAGTGATGCAATGTTTGCTTTTTGTTACGCATCGACTTTTATTATACGAGTACATTAATAGCATGTTCAGACGGCAAAATGAACCACTTGATTCGCTCTCTGAATCACTGGCACTGGCTCGACCCTAGGGCCGGCCCTGGTCATTCTGTCAGAAAATCTAGAAAAAACATTCGATAAAGTTGTCAATTTCATTGTAATAGAAGAACTGCATAAATGGGGTGTCCCAAAAAATATACTGAAGGTAGTAAAATCCTTCCTCTCACACAGGAAAATAATAGTTAGAATAGACGGACATCTCTCCAACTCCTTCATCTTAGAGAATGGGGTCCCACAGAAATAAAACGAGTTCATGGTATTGGCCATATCTTCATTTACGCCGACAACATTTTTGCTATAGTGTCAGGGGCACATCGCCATTTGCCTTAAGAGGGACATCTATCGCAGTAAATACCAAATTGAGAATTCTTGGAGCCAATTTCACAAATATTTTACTTTGGGATAAGCATACAAAAATAATTATCAGTAAATTATAAATGATCTATAACCTGCTTAAATTTATATGTGCAAAGTGGAAAGAACCTCATATGGAAACTGGCATATCAATATGCCGTGCACTCATAGAAGGTATAATTCAACATTGTATAACAATATACGGTTGGACAACACACCCTAACATTAGGAAATGAAATGCCAGCATAAATAGATGCTTCCGCACAGCCACAGGCTTACTTCAGACTACTCTTACTGATGCAGTCAGAATAGAAGCAAAAAATTAAACCTTTTGAATTAATTAAAAAAAAAAAAACAATTAATAAAACTGCTAGTAAAAGGGCTAATAAAACCAACCATGCATTACATGGTCACCTATGGGAATGAATATATTATGAAACTTTAAACTATCCATGCGGTCTCCAAAAAATATCCAATATACCAAAGAAATTGATACGCCACACAGTGAGATTCTAAGTGCAAAAAGTCTATTTTTCGACTGTAAAATATTAAAAATCTAATGATGCAATTTTCTAGGGAATTGTTTAGTTAAGAGAAATGCCAAGGTTCAGAAAATACACACATGAAACACACAATGTTCTGTTCAAAAGCAGCCAACACATATCTTTATTTTCATATCAATTATGTGCGTTTCTAAATTTTCTACGGTGCCCAACACAATCATGACTGTGTTCGTTTTTATATTTCGTTATTTACACGAACATTTTTGTATCACGTACTTTTTGTTTCGATCACACATAAACCACACATATTGGAGTGTTGCTTTATTTGAAGTTCGTGTTCTGGTACGTGTACTGAAAAAAAAAAAAAAACAGAACATGTACAATGAACAGGTTCGAGTTCAGTTATATTTTAAGTCGTGTTGTGGCTCGTGTACTAAGAAAAAACAGAACATGTACAATAAACAGGTTCGAGTACAGTTATATTTTAAGTCGTGTTCTGGCTCGTGTACTAAGAAAAAATAGAACATGTACAATAAACAGGTTCGAGTTCAGTTGTATTGTAAATTCGTGTTCTGGTTCTTGTACTACGAAAAACTGAGAAATGCATCATTGCTTTTTTTAAAAAAATTATTTTTTAGCGCAAAATAATTACTTAAAAATGCTTGGAAGAAGTAAAGCGAAAAGCGACTAAGATTTTAATGCAACTTGAGGGCCAGTATACGAATATTTGTTGTTCGTTTAACTATTTTATGTCATGATATTCTTAAAATATGGTATTTTGTGAGTCTTTAAGATAGCACAAACAGATACGAAAATATTTAAATTTAAAATAAAGCAGCTACTCTTCCCAAGAGGCAGAAAAAGTGCGCAACAAGGATTATAGAAGATATAGACTGATGTTTTCAAGAAAATGCAATAGAATGGCAACTAACACTGATGTTTTCAACCGTCTCTTGGTATCATCAGATCCTTTTGTTACTAAAATAAGGCGTCAACCCCGTAAACAAAATCTGGAATTAGATGATATTATAAAAGAACTGATAGATGAATAAGTAAATAAGTTTCCTTACACATGTAACTAATTATTTTATTTTAGGTAATCCTATTAAATATTTTTACAGAAAATAAGTCAGGCGGATAGTGGGTGAAATGGTTATTTTTTCTGAGTAATATTGGCGATGGGCGTGGCCGATTTGGATGAAACTTTCCAAAATTTTTGTTTTCGTAGTACAGATGATCCATGCCAAGTTATAAGAATTTCTACCTAACAGAAAAAAATTTATACGAAAATTTAATTTTTAGTTGTGGCCGAATTGGATGAAAATTTATATTTTTGCTATTCTACGTCATAAAACGCTCTATACCGAATTACAAGACTCAACGACAATTCCTTATATTTTTTGCACAAAAATGTAGGAAGCAACCCACTGTGCGCCACTACACTCGAGCAAGCCAAACAACAGCATATAGTGCATCAAATTCAAACGTAATAACTAACATCTGATTAAATTTGACAAAAAGAAGAAATGAATCAACAAATAATCCGGCAACTTTTCTTAAGAGCAAAATAAAATGCTAGCGTTACAATTTTCACTTTTTGAATGGGAATATGTCATATTCTGTAATGGAAAATGGAAGCCATAGAATCCTTCATCAATCTGGTATTTTTCAGCTGAATTAGCAGCCATCAAATTTTATGCAAAAAACGGACAAAAACACTCATCTGCACTGACAGTATAAGCGCAGTAAAAATCATTAAAACAAGATCACAAAATTTATCACAAACAACAATCTTCTCCAGAATAAAATCATTCTACCCCGGATTCCAGGACATTTAGGTATTACAGGGACTGAATACGCCGAAGCTGCTGACACAAATATGCAATTAATTGTCCTTTAATTAATTTTCAGGAAAAACAACTACAAAAATTATGCAAGAGTTTTTAAGATCTCATAATAGCAACCCAAAAAGATCGCCTTATAATAAGAATGTTTGCCGGGAAGGGTGTAATATCACTGCACGAACCCGAGTCGGAACCACAAAATGCAGCACGCAGCATTACGATACCCTATACCATGCGTTTAGAGACCCTATCTCTTAGGCCCAACTAATTGGATATAGAAAATAAGCATAAACCAAATATCAGTGGGATTTTTATTAATTTGTTTGGCTGCAGATATGAAAAAGTTCACATCGGTTGATATGTCTATATGGGGACTAGGTCCAAAAATGGACCGATCCTGACCATGGTTGGTAAAGTCTCCCGTATTTTGCGAAAATATATACAAACAAAATTTGAGATGAATCAGTGCAATATTTTTGTTTTTGATATATTTAAGTGAACATCGGGAAGCAGCTCTATATGGGGCCTATGACTAAGAGTTGTGCCAGGGATCATTTTTAGACTACTCATTAATGGATGTAATAAACATACAAACCCAATTTGACTAAGATCTATATGACAATTTGGATCTTATGGTAATTTATGTCGATTTCATAGGGTTCATTTGTATGGGGGCTAGATCTGAACATGGACCGATTCTCACCAATTTCAATGGCGTTCATCCTATGGCCAATAAAAGCTTATATACCAAATTTCATCAAAATATGTTCATATTTGCGAACTGCAGTTTGATTACAAGGTTTACATGAACACACAGACGGACGGACGGACACACGGATGGACATCGTTAAATTGAATCAGTTAGTGATTCTGATTCGATCGGTATAATAAAAGATGGGTCTAGGTCAAATATTTTTAGTAGTTACAAACAGCAGCACATAATGATTTGATATAAAAATCAAAGTAGTTTTGTAAATACTACAATATCTCCCTTTCTTTAAGACGTCTCGTAATATTTCATCCACCCAGGAGGTTGGCGGTTTCGTTTAGGTCGAGAAGATTCTATATTTACAGCTGAAGGTGAAATTGATTCAATTTCAATTAAGGAATTAAGGCAGATGTGGATTTGATTCTATATCAACGACTGAAACAGAATCAATATATTTCGCCAAAAAAGAATAACAGTAACCCTAGAAAGTCATCCTTATTTTTTGTACACTAACGTCATCGTTCGTCATTTTGACTACGACCTATTCCGAGATGCTATAAAAAATATCGTGAGCAAAAGTGCCGACTAGAATTGAACCTGTTTATTGTACATGTTCTGTTTTTTCTTAGTACACGAGCCTGAACACGACTTAAAATATAACTGAACTCGAACCGGTTTATTGTACATGTTCTGTTTTTTCTTAGTACACGAGCCACAACACGACTTAAAATATAACTGAACTCGAACCTGTTTAAACTCGAAAAAAAAGCTCTCGCGTCATCGTTTTGACAAAGGATGACGGAGCAGGGTTAAAAGAAAATTGTTTTGTTTATGAAAACTAGTCAAATTCAAATTTATTTATTATATTTAAGCAACAATTTTCTAGATTTTCTAGAACACACATCATTTTAACTGAAACTAAAGTCCACCACTTCGTAGATGTTTAGCGTATTATTTAGGATCTGTTGGTAATTTAAAACCGACCATATCGGCAGTTTCCCTTACTGATCGTTCACCTCGACCATGATATTCCTTAATCAATTCATTGTATTTACGCAAACTTGACATATAAGTCAAATAGGTTTGTCCCAAAAAGTGGGCCTCATCGCGTGCTTTACATAATTGTTGGTCGGTGGTGGAGAATTTCTTATATTGAGCCAATATATAACGGGCTGCCAAAGAATTCTTTATGCAACCATTTGGCGAAGCAGAGCGTAGTTCCTGCAATAAACCCCTTAAGGTTTTAGTAGCCGACATTCTAAAAAAAACAAATATTGAATTAAATTTATAAAAAAAAATAAAAACTTGAAAAAACTTACTTTGTTTTTTCAACAGCTGTTACAATATGACTTAAACACTAAACAGCTGAACGTCATAAAAATGTAGAATAGGCATACAATTCGTTACATTTTATTCGTTATTTTCATTTGATTTAAACTAACAGTCGTAACAAATAAAAAGAAATAAAAAGAAAAAATATTTCTTTATTTGGGAATTCGTATGAATTTATTAAAAGAAACTTATATTCAATATTTTATTTCTTTTACACAAATTTTAATATCTAAGAAGCACTATTTGCAACTTCTTCCATTTTAACATCATGCTCATCTTTGTCAATGCTTAGCTCTAAGACAGCATCTTCGTCCACCGACATGGGTTCCTTGATTATTTCTGCTTTGACATCCACTTCTTCTTTGACATCTCTTTCCAAGAAACCCCGACTATGACGTCCGGCCTTACCCGATTGTGAGCCAGCTTCCATTTCGTCATCACTTAATCCCTCTATAATGACACGACTTGTGTTTGATGTATTATTGAGGCTGCCAGATCCCACAACAACTTCATCGTCACTTTTACTATCCTCTTCTTCGCTAGAACTGTCATCTACTAGTTGAGCTTCCAATTCACGTACCGCATACATAAGGACAGAGAAATCTTTTTGCCGCTTTTCAAACTTACGTTCCAATTTCAGTTTCTTGTCATTCAATTCTGCCAATTCTTTTTGCAAACATTCAATATGTTGCTGAGTTTCCTTACGATCTGGCTGCTGTTTTATAACCTTGGCTAATTGATCATATTCCATTTTATTTTTACGTATTTGTTTGGCGACAATCAGTTCCTTCTTACTTTCCTCTATCTCCAATTTGGCTGCTTCAATATTCTTTTCAATTGTTTGGGATAACTTTTGATAATTTTCCAATTCCTCATCAATCATTTGACTAGTACGTTCAGTTTTAGCAGCAGCAAATTGACATTGTGCCAACTGGGCCATTAAACGATCATATATAACTTGACTAAATGGATGGATTTTTAAAACAGAAAATAAGAAACAAATTAAGGGACATAGTTTATGAATTGAAAGAAAAAAAACTATTGTCACTATATTTTAGTTTTAGAAACGAGAAATATGCAAAATTCTGGTTTTGTACTGCCCTTTTTTATAATTCAGTTGAATGATGGCTTATTTTTATTTTAAAAATAATTAAATATTTTCTATTTTTTTTTTCACTAAAATCACATTTATCAAAAACAGTGGCAAAGTCAATGTTTGATATCATAAACATAAAAACGCTTTCAAAAGATTTAGAGCTGTAGCTATGAAGTCGTTTAGAGGGCTTAAATCTTGTTAACTGACTTTTAAATTTGTTAAACAAGAAAATTCATTACATTTTGATACTTTTTAATTTGTGATCATCCAAACGAATTCTTTTTACAAAATTGTTTAACGGTGTTGAACATATTGTTTTAATATAATTTAAACGTTAATCGCTTATTGTGGGATGAACTGGCCATATGCTGAAGTCCGGCCATTATAGAAGCGAAACCATGATACAACTTTATGTCGTCTGGTTAAATGTTTTTTGACAAAAGAAATTACTGTGACAGTTTTAATGGACAGAAATGAGATAGTAAATCATAGAACTTTTTACATAATGGAATCATTTATCATCATTTATATATATTAAAAATTAATGCACCTACTTGTTTTCGAGAGAATCATTCTTGGAATACATCCATTTGAGAAATTGTTTCAACAACATATTAAGACGCCGGTCGTCGCCAGTGCCATCGCCATCAATTAACAAACGTTTTTTGATGATATCCTCTAAAAATGCAATAATATTATTATATGTTAAATCAAATCAATACAACAGAACGAACCGTCACTCATTTTGATAAAAATTTTCCCACACTTTTCACTACTTTTGAAGAAATAATAAATTTTTATTTATATTTTTTAAGAAATACCGAAAAATACGCGTCACTTGAAACACTCGCGAAAAAAACTAAACATATGTTTTTTACAGTTGTTTTTTTGTTGGTTGGCAAGGCTCAAAACTAACGAATATTTCTTTATTTCGTTGGCAACGCGAGCAAAAGGTTTATTTATTTTTATATTTTTTTTGGTTGCATGCACGAAATTTTTCAAATTATTAAAAAATGGCTCAATCATCAGGAGGTTTTTACAAAGGGAATGCTATTTTTCGTAATCAACCTAATCATTCATACTTCGATAAACCTTTTAATGATCCGCAAGACTGTTTTTATTTATCATTAAATGAAATTAATCCACATTTCATGCGACCAGAACAACAGGCAGACCAACGGGGTTTTGAAAATAACACAATAACAGATCCTCGCACTCTAAAAGCCGTAACACAACTATGTTTTGATCATACTCGAGAAGCCAAAATAAAGATGTTTCATTGCCCCAAATTCTCGACAATGAGTAGACAACAACATATGGCTGGTGTAGATGTTTTGCAAGCTTTACAAAACGATGATGAAGTTGAAGAGGAAAAAATGTACAATTGGTATTCATTGGATAATGCCAGATTGAATGAGAGACAAGAGTTTCAAAAATTTGTTTACGAATTCAATCAATCTAATAAGGAGCTTATCTATAAACCGGCCAAAAAATTGTTGGCATTGTACCAAAACTGGTATGCTGATAAAGTTAAAAGTTTAATGTTGAAATATCCAGCGAAATCTTACAATACTCATTTAGGTCTGCCACAAGTAAGACTATGCGAAGATATTTTAAACGACCAAACCGTAACCATGGATAATCAAGAGTTGGTGACCAAAATCGGTCACCAATGGGTTTGGCCAGAAGACGGAAAAATGGATTTTAAAAATTTACAATATACTATGGATTCTTATATACAAGAATATATTTATTCTCAGGATTTAGAAGAAAATTTAGAGAATGAAATATACATGAAATTTCGTGAGATATCTACACATGAATTAAGTGATTCTCCATTATTTTATATACCCCTAAAATCATTACTTTTTCTATTAAACGCCGGAGATTATCCAGACCTTTCAACGGAAATGTTATTGAATATTGAGGAAAATGATCAATTGGAAGGTGACTTGAAATCAATAATAATGGATTCTCCACTACCCTCTCGCCAGGGTGGCTGGCATACTTATAAAGAGGTACTCGATCAAGCAACCTTGGCATTTCTATCTATGAATAAAACCCAAAAATGGGTAAATTACAATTTAACCGAAGAACAAATTGATAAGGAAGACAACATACCTGAAATTAAATCTAATTTTAACAACGCTGCCCATTATAATGTTTTGTCCATAGCTAATTATATGGAAAATTTCAAGTTTACTCTGGCTAAAAATTGTAAATTTTCTAAATCTTTAATCAAATGGCAATTAAATCCATCAACGAATGAGAACGGATTTCAAATATATACCTCCCTAACCCAGACTGCTATGAATAATACAAAAGATGCTGAGGAACCATTAGCAAATTCCTTAGGTTCAGTGTCCATAAAACTGGAATATAAACCACAATTTGGTTGTGAGATAATGACAAAATATGAAATGTTAGAAGAATGGTTTAAACTCAAGTTATTACAAGCAACCAAAAGTATCTGTCTTAGATTAGATGTCAATAGCTATCAAACGTTATTGCAGGAGTCTTTAACTCTACAAAAACTGGAACATAGTTTAAGCAAAATATATCAAATAGATATAAGCCAGTTATTGACAAATCTCTTTGAATTCCTAAAGATGATCCAGAATATGCCTCCAGGTCATTATATGTTACGTTATAATCCCAAATTCAAAGATAAACTTTTGTTTTGTAAACCCTCTAATGAAATAACACAAAATACCTTACATCTTCATCAATTATTAGAAACTCCACCCACTGATTTACTTTTCATGTCTCAACAGAATTTCTTGCCAATATCGGAAAATTTATGTAGTTTAATGCATTTACAACATAAATGTTTACCATGTGCCTTTAGACCGAGCAGAAGTCCCCAACAGCAACAACAACACAAACAACGTAAAAGAAAACAGACCAAACAGGAGCCGGTAAGAAAACTTAACGATAAAGATTGGATTTTGAAAAGAGTTGAAAAGCAAAAGCATATAGAACAACAGAAAACGTTGCAAGCCAGAATTAATAGCAAAAAACTACAACGTACAAGAAGACGTATACGATTAAATGCCGCCCGGAACGCTAAGATTAAGGAAAATGCTGATCAGACAGAAATAGCAAATGATATGGCTTTAGATTTTAAGATGTTAGGTACATAAATGTATGTATTTTATAAAATAAAGGCTGAATTAAAACAAGTAAGAGTGTTAAATTCAGCTGTCCCGTATCATATATACCCTCCACCCAATATTGGGCACGGCTACCACTTTAAATTGTTAATTGTTTTTCTTGTTGTCCAATTTCTATTATAATTTCCTTTTATAAAAAACAATGATCATGAATTAAGAATTAATTTCTATTTGAAAAATTGCATTATTTTTCTTTTACAAGAGTATAAAAACCTATAAGTTCCCTAAGTACTTCATAGAACACCAATGAAATTCATTATTTAAGACTGTTTTGAGACCTTAGAGATTTCATATGATAATTTTAAAAAAATCAAAAGATTCTTGGCTAAAAATAATATTAAAAAAAGGAAATCTTAAAATATTTTTATTTAATACAAAAACAAATAAAGAATGAAACTAAAATTTAACTCTTTGATTTTTCATTTATCACTTTTAATTTTTAGGTCAATGTGCAGTATAAATATACACAAGCTACAATGATTTCAACAATATGAAGAAATGCAACATATACCACATATCTTAAGAAAAACAACAAACACACTGAAAATTTTTTTCAGTTTTTTCAAAGTTTCATTCATATGTCATGACCTTTTAACCGATTTTGACGATTTTTAATAGCAGCTCCTTTGGGATGTTAATAAACGATTTTATACAAAAACGAACGGTCTAGCTCAGATATTGAGGGTGTGTTCGTGATTTCCACAGAAAGACAGACAGACGATCATCTCTAAATCAACTTCTCTTATAAATATATGGTTTTGGGGTCTCCGGAATTTATTTCGATGTGTTACAAACGGAATGACAAACCTATATATACTCTCTGCCACTGTGGTGTGGAGGGTATTGAAAGTGTTATATCGATAACTATATAAATAGGGTTTTTAATATGTATACCCTATGCCAGGGTATAATGAGTTTGTGCTAATGCAGATCGACTCAGAATCCCTTTCAGCGTTGATTTAGTGATGCCCGTCCGTCCGTCTGTTTTTTAATCAAACTACACGTTGCAAATATGAATATATTTTGATTAAATTTGTTATATAAGCTTTTCTCCGCCAGAGGACGTTTGCCATTGAAATTGGTGAAAATCAGTGAATGTTCAGACCTAGCCCCAATAAAAATGACATATTCGAGATCGATTTAAATTGCCATAAGATAAAAATTATCATAAAGAACTCGACCAAATTTGGTGTAGGTATGTTTACTGTACCCGTAAATAAGTACTCCAAAAATAAATCCTCTTGGACCATTTTTTTGGCATAGACCCCATATAAAGTTGTTTCCCGTTTTTCACTTAAATCCATCAAAACCCAAAAAAATTGCACAGATTTTTCTTAAATTCAGTTTATATATTGTTTTGAGAAAAATAAGTGACATTGCTAAATATGGTCTAAATCGGTCCTTTTTTTAACCTAGTTCCGATATGAACTTTTTGGGCCCCGTTACGCGTTCAATATATATTGCGATATTTGGATCGTGATCCATCAATTTAGATTTCAGAAAATTAGGTTAATCTGCGATTTGAACCGTGATCCATCGAAATTGCTACACGTTCAATAAATATCGCACTACTGGATCGCAGTCAATATATGTATATATTGAACGTGTAGCAGTGCCCTTTCATATCTGCGGTAACCAATAATAATGACACTCAAAATTTGGTTAAGGCTTATTTTATACATCCCGATCTGTAAAATCAAAGTATTTATAAGGTGTCGTATAGTTGGTCTAGGCTGACTATAATTTTCTTACATGCTCTTATTAATATTAATGGCAGTTAATACTTAAAGCCGGAAAATCACTGATGAAATATTGCCCACTTGAGTGAAAATTTCGACTTTTCCTATTTATTACGTTTGTTGTCAATTTTCATAAGTAACTACAAAATTATTTTGTGGAGATTTATTGCTAATGTGTTGTATTTCGAAAATGATAATCTGGGGACAAATCACTGCATTCGTTATCGAAATTTTTCGATCGAAATCATTATTTTATTTCCAAAAATAAAATGTTAAGAATAATTTTTCTTTCTCACAGTTGAAGAATTATGGCCTCTGGTTAAGAAGAAAAGCGAATCGTGGTGGAGCGTTTGTCCGTCTTCTTCAAATAATAAACCAAAATATGGAATTTCGATTGATTTTACACGATATCGAATGCGGTGATTTAGCCCCTGGTATCACCTACCTTATAAAATTATAACGGCACATCTTTTCAAACGTAAAAAGACATTAATAAGTGTTAACATTTAACTTATTAGAAATTTTTACGTTTGAGTGAGAAAAATCAGTGAATAGTTGTACAATCTCGATAAATTTATTGTAATTTTTTTAACGTTGTTCAGATGACGAACGAGTTACCCTAAAAATTATGAAAAATTCACGCCAAAATGCGAAATCTAGAATTTTGTGTATAATGCATTGCAGGCTGAAAACCACATTCAAGTAGAGGTAGACCAAGAAAAGCTACTGCGAAGGTTGATGATCACAAAAAGTTGCTATCAAGTCGAAACTAATTCATGTCTGGTGCAAAAATAAAAAATTACTTAGAAGTCGATATTTCTACTAGGACTGTGAGAATATTTTTCGAAACAAATCTATTTGGAAGATCCTCACGAAAAGTCCTTTTGCGAACAAAGAAACATCGTCAAAATCGAATATTTGTAAAAGCACACAAAGATTGAGATGATAAAAAATGGCGCAATATACTTTGGTTGGACGAATCCAAAATAAATTTAATTGAAAATGATGGAAATCTTGAGTTTGCCGTTATAAAAAAAAATGAACTGGTTCCACGTTGTACGTTAAAACATTCAAACATGGCGGAGGCAATATCATGATGTGTACGTGCTTTTCGTGACATAATGTTGGGCCTATATTTTGGATAAAGCAAAACATGGATAAAAATCTAAGTCTAAATCGTTAATTACATTATGCTACCCTACGCTGAATGGGAAATGACACTTAAATGTCAATACCAACAGGATAATGGCCCGGAGCATACTTCAGGTCTCGAAAAAAGTGGTTTTTAGACAACTCAGTGGACGATATAAGTTGGCCTGCACAATCTCCGGATTTAGATCATATTGAAAATTTGGAAAATCGTCAAAGTTGGTATAGGACCAAAAACCCCAAGAATAATGAAGAATTCAGAATGTATGTTATGTCATTCCAAAGAAGATTTGTCGGGATTTAGAGGACTCCATGGTAAAGGGTGTAAATTTGTACTGAATAATAGACGATATACAACTAAATACAACATTAGACAACATTTTATCGAACTTTATAATTAGTTTGTTTTTTTTTATAATTTTTAAAACAGATTAAATTTTTGGTCCACGTCAAAATATAAGTTGTATTCATGATAACTAGCAGAGCCCAGCACACGAAATTTTAGTGCAAATTCTAGACAATTTTATTACACCCTCCACACCTCAGTGGCAGAGGGTATATATAGGTTTGTAACGCATCGAAATAAATTCCTGAGACCCCAAAAAAATATATTTTCTTGATCCTTATAACAAGGGAAGTTGATTTACCGATGACCGTCTGTCCGTCTGTCTGTGGAAATCACGATCACGCCGCCAATATCTAAGCTAGACCGTTCGTTTTTATATCAAATCGTTTATTAACATCCCAAAGGAGTTGCTATTTAAAATCGTCAAAATCGGTCAAAGGGTTCACGAGCTATGAATGAAACTTTGAAAAAACTCTTATAAAAATAAAATTTTTCAGTGTGTTTGTTGTTATTCTTAAGATATGTTGTATATGTTGTAATTCTTCGTATTATTGAAGTCATTACAATTGCACGTGTCACATTGGCCTAAAGGTGCTATTACATGATGTGTTTTTTACATATGTACTGTCAAATTTTCCCACAACAAAAGTTGTACACATCGTGTGATACATATGAAACATTGTTTATGTACAATACATGAGGAAAGTCACAAGTACATTTTTCAATTAGAACAGGTTCTATTTTTGCATGACAAACATATGAAAATACAACACTGCTTGTGGCGAAAAAAAACAGAGTAAATTTTAAAGATTAATATTGAAAGAAAAATAAATTGTGTAGTATTAATTAACAATTAAAAAATATATAACTTTTTTTTAACAATAAATTTTTGTAAATTCACAAATTAAATCAGCTGTTGTTTACATTTAGAGGTTATGTCATACGGAAATACATATGCACGTGTGATAGCAAAAATTATGAATCGTATGTAAAAGACAATTTTGACAGACATGAGGAATTTCATATGGATAAAAAAAGTGACAGTACATACATATGTATGTAAAAAACACTTCGTGTAATAGCACCTTAAGCAAGTTTTAACACATATATTTTTATCATTAAAATTAAATATTAAAAATTAAAAATTAATAAAAATGGAAAATGGAAAATGAAAAATTAAAATTGAAAAATGAAAATTTAAAAATGAAAAATGAAAATTGAAAAATTAAAAATGGAAAATGAAAAATGGAAAGTGGAAATTGAAAAATGGAAAATGAAAATTGAAAAATGATAACTGAAAAATTAAAAATGAAAAATGGAAAATGGAAAATGAAAAATTGAAAATCGAAAATGGAAAATGAAAAGTGGAAAATGAAAAATGAATCTATAAAAATGGAAAATGAGAAATGGAACATGAAAATTGAAAAATGGAAAATGAAAAATTAAAATTGAAAAATGGAAAATGAAAAATATAAAATGGAAAACGGAAAAGTAAAAATTAAAAATGGAAAATGAAAATTGGAAAATGAAAAATGGAAAATGAAAAATGGAAAGTGAAATGGAAAATGAAAAATGGAAAACGGAAAATGAAAAATTAAAAATGGAAAATGAAAAATCGAAAATGGAAAATGAAATATAAAATGAAAGTATGGAATGAAAGAAATTAAAAATGAAAAACTCAAAATGAAAAACGAAAGATGAAAATTGAAAAATGAAAAATGGAAAATTATAAAAAAAATAAAATTTAAAATAAAAGGTAGAGGGTATCAAAGATTTGGCCCAGCCGAATTTAATACTCTTTCTTGTTTTTTTTTATAATTTTTGTTTTTCCTTTCAATGTTTTTTTAAATCTATATATGTATATAAAAAATTTATGAATATTTAAATAAAATTCATTGAAATGTGAATTTAAAAAAAAAATTCATTAAATTTCATTATAAATAGTTGATGAACGCACAGAAGAAATATAAATGGGATTGTTTATAAATAATTTTATAAGAGCCTAAATGTATGGTAATCAATTTTAGGCAATTCACAATTCAACACAGGGCGGTTAAAGTGTACTCTTTTTTGAAAACATCAATAACATAGGTCAACAGCAAAAATGCCTATCAATAACCACTATATAGATTTGATGTATCGTGGCTACCTAAAGATATTTTATTCTATTTTAATTTATTATACAAGAAACTTAACGTTTATTTCAAAATTCAAAATTAGAATGAACAAAATGAAAATTATTGACAAAAAGAAAACTCAAAGGAAATAAAATTATATAATATTTTGAGCAAACAAACAAGTTTTAACAAGTGTATAAATAATAAAACAAATGTAGTGATGGACACTACACTACCTAAGTACAAAAATGGTAAAATTTTTAAATTCTATGGAATTTTTTCTAAAATAATTTTTAAGTAAAATTGTCAATATTTTGAGACATTTCTCCACTTATGTTGTCATAACTCAAAAACAACTACTCCGATTTGGTTAAATTAAATTTAAAAATTTAGATTTACAATATCTTTAAATCATGTATATTGTTGTTTTTAATCTGATCAGTAGTTAAAAAGTTATGAAACAAATTGTTTGGATAAAATAAAAAAATGGTAAAAAAAATTTTAAAAAAAATCTGGAAAAAATCGAAAACTGCAAAAAAATAATTAAATTTTATTTATTTATAGTGAAGCTACATATCACGTGAATTAAACAAGATATGGATCATGAAAATCGATGCATCCTTTAGGTTTTTATTTACAATTAATTGAAGGTATCGCATTTTTACAAGCACTAAATAATATTTTTTTATTGAATGAATTTAAACTACTCAGCCGATTAAAACTCAATATATAAACGGATTAAGGTTATGTAAATCTGAATTTTTCTAAATTTACGGGATCAAAATCGTAAACACGAATT
Organism: Cordilura impudica; assembly: GCA_963682025.1. Taxonomy (NCBI): domain Eukaryota; kingdom Metazoa; phylum Arthropoda; class Insecta; order Diptera; family Scathophagidae; genus Cordilura; species Cordilura impudica. The sequence continues at coordinate 26,385,660 of OY821517.1, forward strand.
TTTTTGTTAAAAAAAGTTTTTTTTTAAAACTGTTATTTTCGGTTCTAATAAATATTCAATACACAGTTTCTAAATGTAAGGGAGTGTCTGTACTTATATACAAAAAAAACGTAATCTTTCTTATAACTTATTTACAAAGGGAGTTATATTTACAGAAATCAATTTATATCTTTAACTCTTAAATCTAAATTAACATCAAAATTAATCAAATTGATGATACAAATTAGGAACAGATTCAGGCGGAATTGGAAACGCTATAGGGATAGTTATGACCACCAACAAATGGCGAGACTGAACAACCAGATCACAAAAGAAATAAATGACTTTAAAAATAAGTCCTGGAATAGTATGCTGTCAACATTGGATAAATTTTCTTCTTCGTTTTGGAAAATTTCTAAAATGTTAAGAAAGAAATCTAAAAATATGCCGATACTTAAACAAAATAATGAAACGTATTACACCCAGCAAGATAAGTGTGAAATCTTAGCTCACAATTTTAAAATGAACCATTGTCTTTCATCTCATCTTAGCGATACAGAAACTGTTTTAGAAGTGAACAATACAGCAGACTTCGTGCGCTCAGCGGAAACAAGTCCTCAAAATTGTTACTTCGTAACGCAAGAGAAAATAGCGCAAATTATTAAAAATTTAAAGACGAAAAAGTCACCAGGACTGGATCAAATTAATAATAAATGCTTAAAAAAGCTACCAAAAAAAGCTATAACATATCTTACCACTATCTTTAATGGATGTTTAAAACAATGTTACTTCCCAAATTCCTGGAAAATATCCAAAACAATAGCAATACCAAAACCAAATAAACCATCTAACTCACCTCTTTCATACAGACCAATAAGTCTGCTTTCTGCTGTGAGCAAAATATTGGAAAAAATTATAAAAGAAAAATTATCTATATTTATTGATTCAAATAATATACTTCCAAGACAACAATTTGGATTTAGAAGTGAACACAATACATGCCAACCTTTGAAAAAAATCAGGAATTTGGTCAAAAATAATTTTCGAAATGGACAATCATCCGGTATGGTCCTGCTAGACATAAAAGCTGCTTTTGACTCAGTCTGGCACGATGGCCTCATTTTCAAATTAAAAGGAAGTAACTTTCCTTTGGAAATAATAAAAATTATACAAAGTTTTTTGCATGGCAGGTCGTTTCAGGTATATTTGGGTAAAACTTGTTCTCAACAAACCTACATATCAGCAGGTTGTCCACAAGGCTCATGTCTGTCACCAATATTATATAATATTTTTACATCAGACATTCCAACCTTCCCAAATTGTACCACTTCAATCTTTGCAGATGATACTTCAATATTAAGCTCCGATCGTCACGCAACTAGCATCGTTTCAAATCTACAAAGTGCATTAGTTGAGTTAAACAAGTACTTTAACAAATGGAACATCCTAGTAAACCCCGAAAAAACGCAAGCCATATATTTTACGAGGAAAAGGAAAGCATGTTTTATTCCACAGTCACCGCTCAGGTTTATGAGCCATGATATTTCTTGGGAAAGTAAAGTTAAATATCTTGGAGTTATTCTAGATACCAAATTAAACTTCAATGAACATATACACTATCTGCTCGACAAAATAAACAAAACTACACGGCTTATGTACCCACTGATAAACCGGAATTCTGATCTAAATACTGATAACAAAAAGCAAATAATAAAAGCTATCTTCCATCCCATCATGTTCTACTGTTGTCCAGTTTGGTCCACTGCTGCAAAATGTCATATCAGTAAGCTACAAATAGCTCAGAACAAACTGTTAAAAATGATATTTCGACTTCCCTGGCATTACTCCACCAGACGTTTGCATATAATTGCTAACATCGAACAAATCAATGAAAAAATAAGCAGATTGACTGAAAATTTCATAAGAAGATGCGAACTGTCTCAACATTCCCATATTAATGAAATACTTTCATCGTAATTTTACCCCCTTATCCAATCCTAAATCTTATCTTATACCCCTGCTTCAAAAAGGTTTTTTTTTAAATTTTTCCTCCACAATTAATAATTTGAAATGTAAATATTAAAACTAAAATTTAATTACTAAGTAGAAAAGGAACATAGTCCCTAAACTCTTAAAATATATAATCAACTGTAAATACAAATAAATGTTATATGTATATAAATAAATTAAATTAAAAAAAAAAAAAATTAATCTAAACTCAATTTTGCAAAATTTTCTGCATAGATCATTTCAACATCTTTGTACGTAGGTGCCTCCTTTTCATGCCAAAATTCCGACCCCTTTTTAGGTAAATTTTCCGCAGGAAAGGTATGTATTGATAAATCATTGAAGACATTATGAACTTCATAATCATCTTCTAGAGCTAGTTCTTGAGTATAAGGCATAATATCCAATATATACCCAGCATCTAAACGTAAATGTCGTTCTGGTTTACTGCACGCCAGACTCTCAAAGCTATTGTTAATTAAAACTATATTTTTTAAAAAATTCCCACTCCAATTTTTCCATAAAAGATTATTTGTTAGACAGTTGGGACAATGAGGCATATAAAATAAAGTCTGGACTTCAGCCTCATATTTGGCTTCACAATTTTCAGACATTACCACACAGTTCAATTTCTCTAGAATATCTTTTTCACTTTGACGAAATACGGGATCATAATACAAAGACTCGGCTATGCTGAACTTCTTTTGCAAGGACAATATAAATGCTAATTGATGGAGAGCTTGAAAATTGCGTGTAAAAGGACCAATACCAAAACATACTAAACGTTTCATTATATTTTTGTCAATGTTATCCTCCTCTCTATTGTCCATACGTAAATTGTCTAAACTTTCTTGCAATAACAGCATTGATTGTGTAAAGTAGTCACTGTCTTCCATTTGTTGGCATATTAGTTCTAGTTTCCTATATTAGGTAAACAAATTATTATATTTTATAAAATTAACTTGGTAATAGCAAATATACTTCAAAAATTTGTCAATATCCACATCTGGGCAATCCTTGTCATAACTTTTGTCTGATATACGGCGGGTTCTTCGTTGTAATCCTTTATGGGCTATCCATTTTTTTCGTGTAACTTTACAAAATTCTTCAGTCATTTTTATATGATTTTTGGCTATAAATTGCACTTTTTATTTATTTTTAGAGGAATTTACAATTTTATTTTGGAAAGTATCGTGTTTACTCTTGTGTTTACATAGTGTCATCTGTTCTGAACTATACACAAGCTTAATGTTATGAAAACTATTTAATTGGCAACGCTGCGAAATCAAATTGGATTATAGAATTGCCAGACAAAAATTCGTAAATGCGCTAATATTAACAAATTTATTAAATGATTAAATAAAAAATCATGGAATTATTTACGTTTTCTTCTATGTTGTTAAATTGGCTAAGATTAGTTTATATTTCTATAGTAAAAAATAATGACGTTTTCTTTGTCTGCTCTAAAATCTGCTGCTGATTACAACTACGTAAAACATTTGACATATCGTCGTTCGTGAATTATTGTGTTCTATTTGCTTTTTGTTAAAGTTTAGTTGCTAAAGTTTAGTTGCTAATTAAAAAAAACTGAACCGATAAAATTATTGCGACCTTCCTACCAAGGAAAGTACTATAGTTTGTGGTTTTTTCTGTTTAAAAAAAATTCCTCTTTGAAAACGCCTTTAAGCGTAAGAACTATTAGAACTTAAACATGAATTAATCAAAAAAAATCATATAGAACACAATAACTTACGAACGACGATATACCCACATTTTATTATACCGATCAACTCAGATTCACTTTCTGAGTCGATTCAGTGGTGTCCGTCTGTGTATCCAAGAAAACTTTGTAAACAAACTACACGTCGCAAATATATAAATGCATATCAACATTTCCATGAAATTTCATATATAAACTCTTGTTGCCTATAGCACGATCGCTATTAAAATTGGTGAAAATGATGCAAATTCAAACCTTGCTCTCATGAGGTCAACTTTTATTGCCATAAGAATCAGATTGTCATATGGATATCGGTCAAATTTGGTTTATGTGTGTTTATTACCTTCTATCAATAGATCAAAAATAAAACCTGTAGGACCATTTTTAGTCTTATAAAGCTGTTTCCCGAACTTCGCTTAAATTTTTTATTTTCAAATTTTGTTTATGTATGTATGTTTTACATGCTTGCAGACAGATACAGACAGACGGACGGACGGGCATCGGTAAATCGACTCAGAATGTGATTCTGTTGTCTTTACGAAAGCAATTGGTCAAGATATATTTTTAAAAGTCAAAAATATTTTTTCAGATTTGGTTATATATGCTTTTGAGAAAAATAAATTACTTTAATAAATACTAGCAGATTCCAGCGCTCGAAATTCGAGTGCAATTCCTAAGCAGCTTTATTTTTCAAATTAGCCAATTCACAAACCAACACTTTTATGGTTTATTATTATTGTGAATGAATAACAAACACAAACACATTAACAAATATAATAAAACACATATCATATGTATAAATGCACTTTACTCAAAATAAAGGAAAAAATTTAAAAATCTGTAAATCTGCAAAGCGGCTAAAAAGAAATACCTTTGAAATAATATATGTTTTGTCAAAATCGGGATTAAATGGTAGAACAAGACACCGGTCACAAGAAATCGCCTAGCCATATCTTAACTTAGTCCTCCTAAATAAAGAGATTCCGCTATGAACTTTTTCATGTATGCAGGCCACAAATGAATAAAAATGTCACTCACTTATGCTTCTTTTCTATACCGAATTAAAACCTCAAAGTTGGATCTAAGACCCCTTCTCGAAACTTTCGTATGTAATTTGTAATATTCTCCTTCTTTTGTCTTATTTAATTATTTAATTTATATTTTACATAAGTTTAAGGAAGATTTTTTAAAGTATTATGTTAGAATCCCACAGTGTTAACTCGTCAAGTTAACCTTCCTATACCCGCGCGTTGGTCTGTGAGACCGATAAAATACTTTTTTATACAAACATATCTCTTTTTTCAGAAACGCTAGAAAATTGAGTTTTCTCTTAGCCGCCGGATTTTTTACAAACTTTATTTTAGTGCATGCTCGTGTTTTTACGATACGTACGTGCTGTGTATTCAGTCACAATTCCGTCTGTGAGTCCGACGCGGGTATGTCCTGATTTTTATTTTAAGACTGAAAACTAAGTCAACATGTGATTTATGTATTGCAAAAGAAGTTTTTTAGCTTGTAAGTTATTTTTTATTTTTTTTTTTAAGAACAAAGTTTTTTGTTTTGTGTTTGACGTAAGGACGGCGTTTGAAAAAATTGTCCATCACAAAATTCGAAATATCTGCTGAACTAATATTTTGATTTGACTAATACTAACATTTTAAACTCGTATTTTTATTCAGATTATTACTGTGTATTTTGACTTTTTCCATAATTTTTATTTTATAAAATTTTTTAATTTTTCTGGCACCCCTTCCATCAGCGATTTTATTGTGTTATCTGACAGCTTTCGAGCTGCTGAGGTCCATTTTCCCCGGAAATAATCGACATTCTTGGCCACTTTGTTCGTTGCCTTGATTTCTCTTTTGACCAAGGCCCAGTATCTTTCAATTGATCTGAGCTCTAGAAAGTTTGGAGGATTTGCTTCTCGAGGCACCAAAACCACATTATTTTTGAAGTATCACTCCAAAGGAACTTTGCTGTAATGAAATTAAGCTGGATCAGGCCAAAATAAAGTGGAAACATCGCGCTGTCTTCAGAAAGGTTTTAGTCTTCTCTCCGAGCATTTTTGGATGTATATTTCCGAGTTAATTTTTCCCGTAGTTACGAAAGGCTTGCTCCTTTCGTCACAGCTGCACAAATAGCTTGCCATACCAGGAACATGCGAGGAAATTTTGATTGTTCTTTAGACTTAAATTTTTCGTCTACATTCCCTTGTGAGTGTGCAGTATAAAATTCCTGACCTGGAAGCTGCGAAAAGTCAACCAAAACGTACGTCTCGTCGTCCATGATGCACCAATTGAATTTTTCGAAGATATCTTTTTTAATTTTTCGGCACGCTGTTTTGCTTCCGTGTTCTTCACAGCATTCCTTTCTGGAACTTTCTGCACCTTGAATGTCTTCAGACCGGCGTCCTTTTTGGGTTAGCGTACAAACAACTTGGAGCATTCCACTTTCTGACGATTTTCTTTGCCTTCCTTTGTTAACAGATGATTTTCTTCGTTCCAGAACCTGTCTTCCCAGTGACGTTCAAGTCTTCGTTAAACTTCTGTAAGACCCTAGACACTATTTTCACTATATTTTTATTGATGTGGAATCAAAATCTCACAAAATGTCAAAAAAGTTAGATGTAAACGGTATAGATTTCGAAATAGATTTCAATTAAAATCTACGAGATTTTCCTTATTATAGTGCGTTTACATCTAGGGAAAATCTAGTAGATTTTAGTTGAAATCTATTTTCAAAATCTATACCGTTTACATCTAACTTTTATGACATTTTGTGAGATTTTGTTTCCACAATAATAAACAGCTGATTAAAATAAACATATAAACTAGAAATACCAAAAATAAACAATACAACAGGGAAATGGAAAATTCTAAAAAGGAACAGATTTTATTATATGAAAAAAGCACAAGCTGAAATAGAAATTTTGCAAAAAAAAAAAAACATCAGCATTTGTTAAATGTATTGTTTGAACAACAAAACCAAATGCATTTTGCACAATTATTATACATATATCTGATGGGAATACAAATACATAAGTATAAAAAATTATAACTTTTCAATTACTAAATATTTTTTTATTATAGACTTCGTTTTTATTAATTAATATTTTATTTCCTTTTTATTCAACTTGTTTGTTTTAGTTTTTAAATGTGAATTTTCAGTCACTGCGTTGTAATTTTCTACTACAATATTAAAAAAAACACAGTAGTATCATTTGGTAGTGCCCAAGTTTGACAAGATTTTGTGAGATTTTGCTAAAATCTAGTAACTAGCTAGATTTTGTAAAAATGAGCTAGATTTTGCTCGAAATCTCGTACATACTAGATTTTGCTTAGCTGTAAACGCACTATAACACAACCACATTTTTATTTCTGAACACTACTGCCTCTAAACTCTCTAAAGACCTAAAATTGAAAAAACTTGGCACATTGTTTTCTTCTAATTTTAATTTTTCCTGAACATTTTCAAATTCTTAGGATAAATTCATCTATTAAATTGGAAATATAAATTAAACCAACAATTAGTAATAAAGAGTCCGCCAAATAACTTTTTTTTTTTGAAAATGCTATAAAAAAAACTACTGAATATTATCTCAAATTTCTTTTTTTATTTGAAAGTACAATCCTTCCGGTTAATAATGGAAAATAATTTCATTCAAATGGCTGCCTCGGCTGGCCAATTTTTAAGCACATTATCGATTGTGTGCAGCTGTATTTCACCAATGGCTTCACGAATATTGTCCTTTAAAGCGTCAATTGTCTCTGGCTTGTTGGCGTAACACTTATCTTTGAGGGCACCCCACAAATAATAGTCCAACGGTGTCAAATCGCAGCTCCGAGGTGGCCAAACGACATCAGCTCTGCGGCTGATAATGCGATCTTCAAAAACAGGGCGCAAAACATCGAGTGTAGCTTCGGCTGTCCTGTTGAAACCAAATGTTGCCAATATCCTCCTCTTCAATTTTTGTGAACGAAAATTCGTTAAACATGGCCCGATAACGATCGCCATTGACTGTAACGGCCACTCCTTGCTCATTTTCGAAGAAAAATGGCCCAATTATGCCTCTGGACCAAAATCCGCACCAAACAGTGACTCGTTTTGGGTGTATCGACTTTTCAATGTATGCGTGCGGGTTTTCTGTGCCCCAAATGCGACAATTTTGCTTGTTTACATCCCCGCCAAGATCAAAATGAGCTTCATCTGAAAAGATGATTTTTTTTTTGGCAAAATCGGCATCTTCTGTAAGTCGATCGTAGGCCCACTTAGCGAAGCGAAAACGCATTGGATGGTCAGTTGGCTTCAACTCCTGAACCAATTGGACTTTGTATGGCGTCATACCAAGGTCTTTATGCAAAATTCGTCTCAGTGATGCCTCCGAAATGTTCAATTCTTGAGAACGACGGTGAATTGATGTTGATGGCGCTTCACGCACACAGCACAGCAGCAATATTCTTGGGTGTACACACTGTTTTTGGCTTTTCACGCTTTGGTTTATCGATGAGGATGCCAGTTTCTTTCACTTTTTTCACAAGATAACGAACATACGGAGCTGACGGTGCTTCTCTTCTTCCAAAATCCGTACGCAATTTTCGCACACATTCTGCAACATTACCATGATTTTCAAAGTAATGTCGCAATATTTCCCAGCGTTGTTCAAGCGTATACAGAACCATATTCGTTCAACGGAAGGATAAAACTAATTATCTGTCAAATCAGACATGAGCTAAGTGTTACCATTCACGAAATAAGCACTAGTTGAAAAAAAAACGTTAAATGGCGGACCCTTTATATTCATAAACAGTTACGAATGTTTGCTGTACGTTGAAAAAAATTTCGCAAGAAAATCATATAAAATATATTTAGTATTTTTTCCTGGAATATTATCGCGTTAATCAGGGTTCATTTAAGCAGTACTATAGGACATTTCCACAATATGCAGTAAACTCATTAAGGAAATTTCACATGGGAAAAGATCTGATTTTTTTCTCTACCTGTAACGAATTTTTAAAATATTTCAAAACTACACAGCACTATAAAAACTCAAAGTGAAGTTTGAAAATTTATCATAAACCATTCAGAAATTGATATAAAAGGATATTAAGAGCTTGCAAACATTTTGAAAATATGGAGGAACCACGCAATGATATAATTTTAGCTAAAGAAAGGTTAGTATTGTTATAAATATTTATAAAGGTATAAATATTTTGGTAAATTTTCTCACTTACAGTTCATTCAACTCTAGCGGTTATTTATCGGATGATAATATCAGCACTTTAGTTTCCTGGGACGAAGACAGCATTATTTATATAAATGATGAAGATACGGATGAAATCGAGCCTGTTGATGATGATACGAATAATGAATCGATTATATCGATAAAATCAGTTTGAATTTTATAATGTGGAGATATATGGTGGCCCATATTGGATAGTTCCTTTAGGTTTACGATCTGTAATTAAGTATATTTAGAGATTTTTTTTTCTGTGAAATGTGTATTTTAAATATTTTGAATTTTTAACGATTTATTTTCAATAAAAATAGGGCTTGTAATAGCAAAATAACTATTAAATAAAGAAATTTTTTTTAATCAAAAATTAAAAATAAAATATGTACATATGTAGGTAGTTAGATATTTTTGATCTAATTTGCAAACTTAAGAGTTTAATTCAGTTTAACATATTTCGAATTTTTCAATCAATTCATTTTATTTCATTCATTTCCTATATCCCATTGAATATTTGTATGCATTCAAACAAGTTTTAAAAAAATAAGAGAGAAGAAAGAAATAATGCAAGAAAAATAAACTTTTGAAATGAATAAAAAGAAACAAAAGAGAAACAACTTAAAGTTAAAGTTTTACCGTATTCCAATTGCACAAATAACAACAACAACACTCAGACCCACCAGATGCAACAGTAAAACAGAATAAAAAAAAAATCAACAAGAGAGAGTAGATAGATTATAGCGGAGCAAGTGGTGGTTGTTTTGCTGGCCAGCTAAAACCGACAACAACAAAACCAAATACTATAAACATTTTTGATCGATCATTGTGGTAATAAGAAAAAATATACATACATACGCTCGTACATAGTCTTAAACAAGAGCTCAATTGCAACGGACGTTGAAAAACAACAACAAATACAGAGTTTTCAAAATTAAATGTCAGAAAAAAAGTGGGGATAATTTTTGAGAATTAAAATGAGAAGTGGTAGAGAAAGAGTAAAAAAATAACGGATACATTTGAAATTGAGAGATGGAGGGAGTGTGTGTTTCAGTGATGTGACAGTTGGCCTAAAAGTACAAGTAAACAGTTTTTTAATAAAGTTACTTTTGTTTCAAATAGATTTTATTATCTGCAATTCTCACCATAATTAATTCTTTTTAAATAAATGCAAAAATTAAAAAATAAATAATGGTAAATTGAAAGTGATTTTATCGAATATATTAAAAAAGAGAGTAATTCTAGCATAGAAATCTATAATATTAACAGGCTAGGCGATTTCTTGTGACTGATATTTTGTTCTACCGTTTTATCCCGATTTTGACCAAACGTATATTATTTGAAAGGTATTTCTTTTTAGCTGTTCACCAAATTTACAGGTTTTTAAATTTTTTCCTTTATTTTGAGTAAATTGGATTTAAAGTTGCTACTAACACATACATAAAATTATACAATGCTATGTATGTGTTTAATAAATTTGTTAATGTGTTTGTAATAAAAATGAGTTTGCTTTTTGTGCTGATTTGTGAATTGGCTATAATTGATTAACATACTTTTAGGGTATTTATTTAATGAAAAAATTAAATTTCCTAGAATTTGCGCTCGAATTTCGAGGGCTGGAATCTACTAGTTACAAATAAATGACCTCAGCTTCTGAGTACCTATAATGAATTTGTGCTGATGTTGGTAGCTACCAAAAATATTTGACCGATCGAAATGGAACCTCTTTCTGAACCGATTAAGAAAAGCCTGTCCGTCCGTCCGTTCATCTGTCTGTGTGTCCATATAAACCTTATAATCAAACTAGAGGTTGATGAAATTTGGTGTATGTATAAGCTTTTATCGCTGCTGAAATTGGTGCAAAACAGTGCAGGGTCAGATCTAGTTCCCTTGTAAATATCTTGTATCAGATCGACTAAATTTGTTTTAAGATACAGATTCCCATATACAGTGAGTGACAATACAATGAAAACTTTTAAGAAGATATATTTTTCATGACTTGAAAGGTCAATCCCAAAAAATTGGATCATAAAATTAAAACTCTTATTAATTTATACCACTGTATAGGGTATAATGACTTTGTGCTGATGTTTGTAACTACCAAAAATATTTGACCTAGACCCATCTCTTAGTATAGAATCACTTTCTGAGTCGATTTAGCGATGTCTGTCCGTCCGTCTGTCTGTGTGTCCATGTAAACCTTGTAATCAAACTACAGATCGCAAATATAAATATATTTTGATCAAATTTAGTATGTAAGCTTCTATCGGCCACATTATCGGCCGCTATTAAAATTGGTGAAAATCAGTTAATGTTCAGACATAGTCTCCATACTAATGACCCCTATGATATCGACTTAAATGGTCATAATATCCAAATTATTATATAGATCCCGGTCAAATTGGGTCTGTATATGTTTATTGCATCCATTAATCAGTAAACACTATAGGATAATTTTGAGTCATAGCCCCCATATAAAGCTGTTCCCGATCTTCACTTAAATCTATCAAAAAACAAAAATATTGACAGATTTTTCTATTTGGTTTGTATTTGTTTGTATATGTTTTTGGCAAAATATAAGTGACCTTACCAAATATGGTCAGGATCGGTCCATTTTGCGACTTAGTCCCCATATAAATATAGCATTCGATATGAACTTTTTCATACATATATGCAGCTAAAAAAAATTAATAACAATGCTACTCAAATTTGGTTTATGCTTATGTTCTATATCCAATTAGTTGGACCTAAGCGATAGGGTCTCTAAACGCATGGTATAGGGTATCGTTTTTCTTACTTGTTTTTATTTATTTAAAACGTAAAAAATATGTTAATATATAAATAGCTTAACTTCAGAAAAAAAATAATAAAAAAACTGAAGTTTTAATTTTTATGCTGTTGACAAAACATTGGAAACATTTACTATACAATATTTGAAAACTTTCCCTCTATTTTTGGTTACAACATTTTGTTGGCTATCCATTATTTATTAGTACAGCTTCAAAACGCCGAAACATGTAATCAATCAAATTGTGATGATACCTATCTACTGACTTCTTTGCCATTCCGAATTAACTGTTTCTATGAGATATGTCTTGTTTGTCAAATTTCTTGTTCGTATTTTTCGATCTAGATTTTCTATGGAATTGAGATCTAATGATGGAGCTGGCCATTCCAAAACACTAACTGTAGTAGATTGTAGCCATACGTTGGACGTGCGTTTTGGATCATTGTCATGTTGAAATTTCCAGACCAGGGTCATATTTTCCTCCGTCTATGGATATATTACGTCATTAAGAATTTGCCTGTATCCAATTCCAGTTAGAGTATCTTTTATTAAATGAATTTGATCCATTCCTTGGCGCGACAAGCAACCCCATACCATAATATTGCCACCTCCAATCTTAGCAGTTTTATTTGTTTATTCTGGATCTAGTCTTTTTCCCTTTAGTCCTCGTACAAACGTTCTTCCATCATGCCCTCTTAATTTGGACTCATCTCAAAAGAGAACAGTATCCCAATTCCGTCCTTACCAAACATTTATGCGAGACAGAAAATTTTTCTCTGACATCAATGGTTTCTTCACAGGACGACAACAACCAAGACCAACCTCAATTGTTCGTCGAGAAACAGTTCGATCAAATCTTTTTAATTTCAGATTGTTATGACCTCTTTAAGCATCATTTTGGATATTTTTTAAAGTCTCTTGCTATTAAATGATCCTGTCTTTGACTCGTTTTACGGAGCATGCCGACTATTCACGATATTTCATTGATAATTTTTTAAATTGTGGATTTATTCATAAAATATATCTATTATTGTGGTTTCTAACTCTTCACAAAACTTTATTTTATAATAATTAATTAACAGATTAAAACGTTTAAAAATAAAACAAGTAAGAGTGTTAAATTCGGCTATGCCGAATCTTTGATACCCTCCACCTGGGTTTTACGTTTACATTAATATCTGGACTTCTTGCACTATTTGTAACAAATGTATAAAAAATATTTGAATATGTAAACACTTTGATAAACCTATTACTGAATTATTACAACAAATGCTCTGAATTTTCAGCATTTTATAGAGGTGTCTGTCTACATATTTTAGGTCATAAATTGGCAGAATGACTCCCGATTTATCCCATTTTAAATACTAACCTGATCCATATAATTACAAACAATATTAAGTTTAACCAGGTAAATGGTTTATTTTGTAATTTTCTTTTTAATTTAAATTTTTTAATATAAAGGTGCATTTTATTTTTTACAATCCTTTTCAATTTTCCAGACCTATTAGTATAGGGCACATTTGTGAGTCCGCATAGATCAACTTTCAACTCTTACTTCTTTTTATTGTATTAAATCTATCTTTGTGTCTTTAAATTAATTAAGATAATTAAGATGAAAATATTTTACAAACTGTTTTTTTTTTAGTTAATATCTGAACATTTTACTGATACAAGGCAAAACTAAAACTGCCAAAAATTTCAGTCAAAACTATTTTGAATGTATTTGTTAAATATCGCATAATTTTTTTCAATTTTAAACTTTAAAGTCTTTTTAAGTCTGGTAATAACTCTATAATATGAAGGAAGTAAATATGTGGATTCTTTAATAACAATGACAAGTATAAAACACTGTTTTGTGCATAACATTAAAATATTATAAATTTGAGCATAATTAATTTAGAAACATAATTAATTTTAGAAAAATGTCCGATTCGTTTTTCGATGATGCTGAAAACACATCAAAGAAATACAGAACATAAAGATTTTGCTTCAGTTAGTTGAGAGACGAGAAGCTCATGGATGGCTGGAGCAGGTCAAAGGTGACGACTATAAATGCAAATGCAAGGCTTTTGAAAATATATTAAAATGCGATAAATCAGATCTAAGTATACATGCTTATAACCACTGTTATAAAAAATCTTTTAAACCCAACAGTATTGCCATAATTTGAAATTGTAAAGATGCTAAATTGCAAAAAAAGATGCTTAAACGTACTGGATGCTAAATTTTTTTTTTCAAATTTCATTACCTTTATACTGAAAAATTATATACTTATTAATAAATTCTTTTGTTTTTAAATCGAAAAATTAATATAAAACATATGTTTCGATTTATATTTTTTAAATTTTAATTAAAATTATTTTGGATTTCATCTGAAATTTTTATTAACATCAAATTGAGTTTATTTTAAACTTAAATTAAATATTTTTAATTTTAGAGGGATTTTTTTTTTATTTAAAATATAACAGAAATTACATTATCAAAAGATACGATTATATTAGAATAATTGGTTTATGGAATCTAACATTTCTGTGATGTCTTCATCTTCAAGTTCTTCTTGGCTCTGATATATTTCTGACGATCGACTCTTATCAACGACATCGCTCGTATTTTGTATGTGTGACAGCACCAATTTTTCAATTTCAATCCTTCTTTTATACGTATTACAGAACATAACAACTCGGATTTTATTCTGTTCGAAGTTTGCTTTTAACTAAAGCTATTAAGCTAAACAAACGTTCAACCTCGGCTTTTGAGAAAGACAAAACTAATATAGACAACACAAATATTGATTCCTAAAATGGATTTTCGCCAATAGAATTTTTCAATCCATAAAGAGGTTGTATTCAGTGTTGTATCCCAGTTTTGTTCTGTGATATGACTCCATTGGATTTGAATTTTTTCTGTTTCAGATGATATAAATTTAAACTCTTCTAATATATTGGTTATCTGTTCTTTTACCCGTTTTAATGTGTTTTGTATTGAAAATTTTGGAATTTTTTTAATACAATAATATTTTTTGGCAATCGACTTTCAAATTCATTAAAAACTGTTGTTGGTGTTTACATTCTTCTATTTCAAAATGTTTTGTTATATTTGTTGAAAGAAACGAGCAGAGTGGTAAAAGGAGTAGTACACAAAATTACTGTACTACACTTTGAGAAATAAAAACATATCAATACCATTAAAAGATGCTAAAAGCAACATTTTATTAATAAAAGATTCTAAGTTAGCATCTAGCATCTTTTGATAAATTTTGGATGCTAAACGACAAAAAAAAGTTGCTAAATCTAGCAACTAAAAAGCTAAAACGGCAACACTGAAAACCAAGAACAAATATTCTGTTTGAGTTGTAACATCTCATTTGCAAGCCATTTTAATTAAGCTGCGTTCACACTATGTGTTTTGCTTGTGTTTTTCTTATTGTTTTAGCACATGCAATTTGTACACATAGTGTGAACCCTTTCAAAAACTGTTTATGTGCAACACATTTGGCAAAACATATGTAAATTTTTCAATTAGAGCAGGTTCTATTTTGGCATGACAACCATATTAAAATACAATACTGCTTGTGGCGAAAGAAAAACAGAGTAAATTATAAAGATAAATATTGAAAGAAAAAAAAATTGTTTAATATTAATTAACAATTAAAAAATATAAAAAATATATTACTTTATTTTTAACAATAACTTTTTGTAAATTCACAAATTAAGTCAGCTGTTGTTTACATTTAGAGGTTATGTCATACGGAAATACATATGTACGTTTGATCGCAAAATGATGAATTGAATGTAAAACGCCAATTTTGACACACACGCCGAATTACGTATGGATCGTAAAACTGAATTTACATATGGAAAATACACATAGTGTAAACACACCTTTAATTGTGTAAATTTTAAATGCACATCTAACCATATCAAAAAGATGAATTAAACAGAATTGCAAAAATATTTTTTTTATAATATCTGTATGTTTTTTATATTATTCTTATGTAATTCTCATGATATTTTTATCTTATTTTTTATTTTTACATAATTGAAATTGTACAAATTAAAAATAAATTTTAAAAAAAGTAGTGTAGGGAAAAAAGGGAATTTTTTTCATAAGCGTAGAGATTTCTGAACAAATCTCCTGGCATCACTAGTACCTATTAAAAAACAATGTAAAAATTCACAAGACAACGCGACATAGACTTGCTTTGTCCAAAAGCTTCCATAAGACTGAATGAAATTGTTGCTTACTTTAGTCTTTGGTGAGTAATTTCATTTTTGTTCGGCTGTATACATATAAGAAGCCAATTTGAGTTCGGTTTACTCGTGCTGCTATGCATATGTTTGTGTGTTAACAAAAATATACGATATCCCAGTCATCATTTCGAAGATTGTTTTAACAAAAAATACCTTACTGTGTCTTCTTCGAGCACTTTTGATAATTAAAAACTGCTTAATCACATGCGCTATTAGAAAAAGACTAGATAATGATTTTTGCTTTCTCTTAGAAAGTGATTTATAGAAAAATTACATTAAATAAGACTCAAAAATGAGTCGAAACTGATTAGAAAAGCGGATAAAAAGGACTCTCAAGAAGATTCGCGGGTAAGGTAATATTTAATCCCAACAAAAGAATATTTTGTGATCAGCAAAAGGGCGCATTTATAACTGTTTTAATAGCACATATGAGTCAAAAAGACTCTACATGATCATTTATTGCATAAAATGCTTACTGGGATTTTATTCACTATCTGTAGAAACAGGTTTTTTAAGTAAAACAAATCTGCATACAATTTCAATTCTATTTCGTTCACAATGATACGATCAGTTTGTTTACTAGCTACTAGTAAAATAAGAAAATAGTATTATAATACAGCGTAATGATGAATTGTACTTCTCAATTAGTTTATTTTTAATGTGCCTTAAGAAGTTCGGTTTGTGCTAACAAAAGCATGAATATATGTTTCCCAGGGCGAAGCTTCATCATTGCACTATGATTGAGTTGAGCTCCGCGACTATTCATAATGTGAATAGCTCGTGTCAAAAATTTTTGGTAGTTGGGAATGGCGTTTGTGTTAAGAAAAGCATAAACGCATGTTTCCCAGGGCAAGGCTCGATCATTGCACATTGATTGAGCTGAGCTCCGCGGTTATTCTTAATGTGGATAACTGTTGAAACAAAATTTTTGGAATGGCGTTTGCCTCCGTCCCTACATTAAATAACAAAGTTTAAAAATTTATTTTAATTAACATCTTTTTTTAATATCTGACAAAAAATAGTATTTTTCTAAACAGCAATTTTTTTTACATGGCTTTATGGCTTACCTACCTACCTACTACTTTTGAAAGCAAGTATGCAGGGTTTATACATGTACTAAAAATACAACTCTTAAAACCATACTATTTTTTCAACTCTAAAAATTTCAGAATTTTGTAAAAATAAAATAAAATACCGATTTATTTTAATATGCGCTTATTATGGATATACATATACAGAATATATGAATATTATTTATAGTATTTTGATATTGGCAACAGTAGTATGTATCAATTTGTAACATTTTGTGATGTTATAAAAATCGCAGAATATTGATATTGATTTTATATAGTTTCTTTTATTAATTAATTAACTTAAATATTACACCAAAAAATATTGATATTGATGAATTTTTATATTATTAACACAACGACCACAAAAACAACATGCACAGCTATGACAAAATACAAAATTTAGGAAAACAATATAGGAAAACGTCATATTTTTTTTTACCTTTTCAGTGATTTCTCGGCACCTATGAAACCTATTGTCATGATTTAAAAACAGGAAGCTTTTCAAGATGTTAGTGAATCATTCTCACTAAAAACAAGCGCCCTATCTGCCCTATTGAGGGCGTTATCACAAGAACACATATTCAAATCATATTTTCTCATGACTTTTTAATTCTTCGCTCAATTCTCGGGACCAGATTAACCGATTTGGACGATTTTAAATAGCAAACTTCTCAGGATGTTAGTGAATCATTTTTTATACCAAGGAGCACCCTAGCTATCCGATTGAAGCCGTCATCGTGATTTCCACAGACGGACAGACGGACAGACGGACAGACGGACAGACGGACAGCCGGACAGACGGACAGACGGACATCGTTATATCAACTTCGCTTGTTATAAGGATCACAAATATATATATTTTATGGGGTCCAGAATTTTTTTTCTAATTATTACAAACGGAATGACAAACTTATATATACCCTCTGCACACTGGAGTGGAGGGTATAAAAAAGTTGAAAGAAAACATCAGAAACTATAAATATTTAAATAACGGTTAAGATTTTATACATTTTCTTTCATACCATCATCTATTCTTAATCAACTCTGATTTAAAAGTTTCCACTGATTTATCATCACTAAAGAAAAAATACTTTTTTTGTAGTCCCCATATAAAGCTGTTTCCCGATTTTCACTAAAATCTATTAAAACACAAAAATATCGCATAGGTTTTTCTCAAATTTGGTTTATATTTTTGAGAAAAATAAAGTGACTTTGCTAAATATGGCCTTGATCGGTGCATTTTTCAACATAGTCTTAATACAAAAATAGCTCCCGACATGAATGTATAATCTGTCTAGGCCGACTATAATTTTCTTACTTGTTTTATAATAAATAAATTGTTATTTTTAAATTATTACATTTTATTAATCGATCTTAGTCAAATTTTTATTTATGTTGTTTTTCTAGAAACGCCAATGAGGGTTGACTTCGATCTTAACCCTATATACATATAATCGTCCCATTTGTTCTCGATTTTTTTTATTCATGAAAATTAAGAGTTAAAGTTAAACGAGGTCTGACAATTTTCCCTTTTCCTTTAGTTATTTATCAAAATAAGGAATTCCGATTTACATATTTTATTTAAGATCGAAACAGCCTGTTCCCTGTTTGTCACATGTCATTTGGTAATATTTTTATACACCTCACACCAGTGTATATATAAGGAGGTTGTCATTCCGTTTGTAACGCATTTAAAAATGCATTTGCGACCCCTGTAAAGTACATATAATATTGATCCTTATAACAATTCGAGTCGATATAGCGATGTCTGTCTGTCCGTCTGTCTGTTGAAATCACGCTCATTCACAAAAAAAACTATTTACCTGGGTAAAGTTATAAAAATATTCTTTAAGATTATTTCGAGCAGGTTGGTATTGAAAATGGGGTAAATCGGGCATCATTGTGCCTAGATATGTTCGAAAAGCTGAAGACACCTTTAAAAAATTCGTCGTGTTCGTCGTAATAATTTTGTATTAAGTTTATATAATTATTGCTTTTTAAAATATTTTGTTTACATTTGTTATAAATAGTGCAATAAGTCCAGATATTAATCTAAACGTAAAACCGATGTGGAGGATACCACAGATTTGACATAGCCAAATTTAACACTCTTATTTGTTTTTTTTTTTTTTTTAATTTAACATAATCCATATGAACTTCTAGTCCTTGACAGATGAACATATTCACGGAACATTTGAATCCCTAAACGACCTGTGCGGCAACAAGTGAAAACTTATCTCGTGTATTTTTGCGATCGCAAATGCACAAATGTGGATATGAGCTATATCTTGATGGAAGTTCACTTTTTGTTAAATGAGAGCGTTTTGTTCATCTTTTTTTTTGCTTAATTGGCCTTATAATGGTGAATAATATTGTACATTTATTGTTTGTACTTTTTTCAGGTAGCCAATGCCGATCATACTATGTATATACCAAAAAACCGTAGCCATAAACATCATAAACATACCAAACGATTTCACTGTCTTTGCTTTCTTCGTTGCGGATTCTGCTGGCTATATCTTTTATTTGATTCTTGTTTCGTTTCTGGTGTGTAGTGGTGAATCCATGTTTCAGCAACAGTTATGTATCGGCGAATAAATTCATGAAGATTGCAACGGAAAAGGTTTTAATCACCTACTGAATCTGTCACACCATTGTGAGGCAACCATCCTGCCAATAGCTTTTTTATACCCAATTTATCATTCAAAATGGTAGTCAATAGCCCATCGTATATCCCCGTGGCCTCAGTTACATAGTTCAAGTATTTTATCTCATGGATTTCATCGATGATTTTCAAAATAACTGCCACAACTGAACGTCAAGGACGAGAACGTTTAACCAATTATAGATAGTTTAAGCACTGGTGCAGATATGCAAATGTGTGTGGACTTCGTCTAATTCATCTGGGATTTCTTTAGGTGGTTTGCCTTTCAAGAAGTGTTTGATCACAGTACGAAATTCATTTTTTCCATTTTTCAAAAATAGCAAAAGTTGTTAAAACCAATCGATTGTTAAAAACAAATTTAATATCGGATTTGCCTTAAAATTTGCCAGAAGCCGTTGGTTACCTGAAATTTTACTTAAAAAAATTGAATTACTCGGATTTGTCAGACGTCTTTTGCAACTTGACACTTTTTAGCAACCTAAGCTCTGTTAAATTCTTAGAGGGGGCTTAGACGGCACGTTTCGACGCTGCGTGAATAGGCTTGCGTTTCGTGTTTTGGTTAAAAAAGGTTTAAAAAAGTCTCGGTTTCTGTTTTTGAGGATTTTTTGACATTTCTTTCTACACTCTTTCGTTTTGTTCTTCTTCTTCTTCTACTGACACATACAATGTGGTGTCTATTCTACAATTTGGATTGTATAAAAAATGACTTGAGACACTAGGTCTATGTTATCATTTTGTGGGGGTAAACATTTTTATGTGGTTGATACAGTTCCCCTTTACAGCCATTCCCTTCGCTAGGGAGGTTAGGGTGAGCTGTTTAATAATTAAACTTAAAAAAACACGTGCAAAAAGTACATTTAACCTAATTGCACAGGACCACAAAGTAAAAACTGAAACGCGTTTTCTCTTATGCGATATAATAGAAGCCGCGAAGCAACCTTTACTCGATGGATGGCAAATTAAAACTCCCTTTCGTTTTGTTGACAAGTTGTTTTATTCTTATTTTAGTCTCAACAAAGTGACAAGTGATTTTATTAAGCACCATTTAAATTACAAAAAAAAAAAAAAAAATAAAGAAAAAATAATCAGCCCTGTTCTTGAAAGGTTGTTATTTGAATAAGAGTGAATTTAAAATCACATGAAATTGAAATTTTGGGTTTCTTGAAACCACTTTTTTTATTTATTTAATGGAAACATATGTATGAGTTAAGAACCATATGTTTGAGTTAAGAACATATGTTATCTAGAAACCGAGGTGCCATATGGTTCTTTATTCAGTTTCACAAAAAACTTTTAAGTATTTTGTGCATTTTTTTTCTTAAGTTTATAGAAAAAGTATAAAGAAAAATATTTTCTTTTAAAATAACAACTTTTTTGTTCACTTAATTGTTTTTGTTCTTCAATAACATTCAATTAAAAATGACTTTTCTATTTTTAAAAAGTTAGGCATCACCAAAAAAAATTTCGATATTCAAATAAACTGGATTTGACTGGCATCACTACTGTTTCGAACATATGCAAAAAAAAAAAATATGTGATTTGATGAAAAATTTTTTTTAATTCCTTTATTTGCAATAATTAGTGCATAAAGAATCTAATTGAAAAAATTATAATGGAAAATAGATTGTGTAAATAAAAAGTTTTTATTATCGTTATAGAACAGCATCATCGCAAAAAGTGTGTTTTATTAACATCGACCACTTATTACGAGTTTTTTTTTTTAAATCAGCGCAAAATGTAGACGTTTTTTAAAATCGTTTTTTTTCATAAAATTAATGTCTAATTTTTTAAAATAATGACAAGGTTCAATAAAAAACATGTTAGAGTTTAAATATCAATTAGTTTTTTTTTATCTCTTAAGACCAGCTTAGTAGAAAAAAAGGGCATTTGTTTTGATTTCATAAAGCCTTTTCTATGTGAATTAAAACGAGAAAAAATATTCTTATTGAAATTAGAGAACAGCAAAAAACTCGTAGATTTAAGAATTTTTTCATTTACGAGTTTTTTTTTGTGATAGTGGTTTCAAGAACAGGGGTAAATATTAAAATAAAAATAATAAGTGAACAAATGAAAAAAATTGACAGAATAAACATCAAAAAAATCAAGAGTAGGTGCATACAAAAAGGCACAATGTAAACGCACGGGGATTTACGCAGCATCTTCAAAAGAGAATTGAAGAAAATGTCAAGTTTAAAAGCCCCCGTCTAAATTCCCTCTTTGTGTTTTTAATATGATTTTTTAAAGAGTTTTTGATAACCCCTTAGTCCCGGTTTACACATGAAATTATTCTTTCTGAAATTGTTTGAAATTCTCTTTTAAACTTTCATCCGTGTCTACACACTGAAATTTTTGTATTGAAATTCAAGATTTGTTCATGTTTAATTTATCAGTTTATCTATTTATTTTATAATTTTATTCCATTAAAATTAACTTTATTTCAAATTATTGTCTTTCTTAACACAAACGAACATAAAAATGAAAGAAAACGAAAATTACGAAGCAAGAAACAAAAGAGAATTTCAGAGTACATGAAAATATGTACCCCAGCCATTCTTCTCT
Source organism: Cordilura impudica (assembly GCA_963682025.1). Classification (NCBI taxonomy): domain Eukaryota; kingdom Metazoa; phylum Arthropoda; class Insecta; order Diptera; family Scathophagidae; genus Cordilura; species Cordilura impudica. Next base: position 26,407,928 of record OY821517.1, read on the forward strand.
CCCGTCTCACCTATAAACTCAAGACTTTCAGCAATAAAACTTTCATGTGTAAACACACACCTAGGATTTTTACGAGGTCTTTTGTACAAGAAGAAATTTTTAAAATCTATTTCTGTTTAGTGTCAGGGAAATTCTCGTCATATATTTATTATTAAACTTAAAAAAACCGTACATTTTATCTAAAAGGTACAATACAATATTTGTCATCACTTACCATCCCTGGTTGTGTTTATGTATATTGCTTGTCAACTCTGAGAGTTGGCGAGAGTGTTGCTCTCTTACTTCAAGATTTCTTATAAGGTGAAGTGGAGCACTTTTGGGGCCAGAAACACGTTTTGCCTACTTAGGTGCTTTTTTTTTCTTGTATATTCTCTGTTAAAGTGGATAAAATGTCTCGCTGTGTGCAAAATGTTTGTTTGTAACGATCAGTTGTGAGCATAAAGTTGTGGAGTTTAAACGTCTTTAAACGGAAAAAAACCGCTAAGTTTAAGAAATTTCGAATGATCGTTATATTTTGAATAAAATTACATCTGAATAAAGAAAACAAAAAGAAAAAGTTGATTTCAAAAATTAATGAATGATCAGTGAATTTCTATTCGCCTTATAAAAAAAAGGGTGGATACACATAAATAAATAAAAACGAATAAATAATTAATTAACAAAGTTTAACATTTTATTTTTACAAAAATCTATTATGCAAAAATAAAGAATATTTAACGACATAAAACAAGACAAATCGTTTAACAAAAGGAGTTAAAAAACATAAGAAAAAAAAAAAAAAAAAAACCTACTTGCTAAAAATCAAATCGTTACAGAATTAGAAAAAACTACAAAATAAATTAAACTAATTTATCAAAAAAAAAAAAAAAATGTAAATCATGTGAGTTTATAAGTAAAACTCCGGTTAAAACTTGAAAAAAAAACGAACAACTTAACCAACGATTTTGAAAAAAAAAAACACGAAACATAAACCTGTAAACTTAATAATTAAACTAAAAACCATTCATTAGTGGCTCATAATAAACAACGAAGTGTTAATTTGTTAAATTTTTTTCTGTAGTGAAAATAAGAAACACAAAAAAATATTCAACCAGTAAAGAAAGAACCGTTATAGCTACATAAATAAATAAAAAAAATTTTTTTGAAGAAACTAGTGTGACCAACAATATATTTATTGTATAATCTATCAATACTTAATAATCAATAATAATAGTTGACTATTATTTATTTCCATGCTCAAATTTGCATAATTTTTTTATTGTGGTGAGTGTGTGCGTTTCTAAAATTCAGCCCAAAAAAAAGAAGTTATAAATAAATTTCAAAAGTGAGTTTGTTTTCAATAAGCTTCCATAGTTTCAAATAACGCTTGGATAACCGATTTCTTTTTTCCCTGCGTCTTCTTTTTAACTACTTTTGTTTTCGTCTTTTAAATACGACACTTCAGTAAAATAATCTAAAAGGTAAGCAAAATATTTATATCTTTTGTCAGTCAATTTATACAAAACATTCCTATTAACACTAAAAAAAAAAAATAAATAAAAACATAAAAAATAATAACAACAAGCAAAAAGAGTATTCAAAAAGGGAATATGATTCGAAAAGATTTTTTGTGATCTTGGAAATAAAAAAAAAATGATTTCAGATAAAAAAGTCAAAGTTCCTTAAGTTTAATATGGATTTAATTTTCGAATCAGAAATATGAAGTTTTCGACATTCATTTTGTTAAGTCGTTTAAGTGCACCGAAATGAAAAACAAGTAAGAAAATTATGGTCGGTCTAGACCGACTATACTATACCCTAAACCATGTGTTTAGAGAAAGGGTCTTAAGTCCAACGAATTGGTTATAGAAAATAAGCATAAACCGAATTTGAGTGTCGTTGTTATTAATTTTTTGTCTGCAGATAAAAAAAAGTTCATATCAGATGCTATATTTATATGGGGACTAGGTCGAATGGACCGATCCTAACCATTTTAGATAAGGTCACTTATTTTTTGCAAAAACATATACAAACCAAATTTGAGATAAATCTGTGCAATATTTTTGTTTTTTTGATAGATTTAAGTGAAGATCGGGAACTAGCTTAATGTGGGGACTATGACTAAGAATGGTCCTATAGGGTTTATTTTTGGACTACTAACTAATGGATGTAATAAACGTAAACAACCCCAATTTGACCAAGATCTATATGATAATATGGATATTATGGCAATTTAAGTCGATCTCATAGGGGTCATTTATTTGTATGGGGACTAAGTCTGGGGTCTAATCATCGCATTAGTTATCGAAATTTTTTGATCGAAATTACTTTTTTTATTTTCCAAAACAATATAGTGAGAATAATTTTACTCTGTCACAGTTAACGAGTTATGGCCCCTGGTTAGGAGTAAAGGTGAAATGAAAAAAATAAAACAAAATGTGAAATTTCGATTGATTTTACTCAATAACGAATACGGTGATTAGCCCCCTGATAGCGTTCATCCTATGGCGGATAGAAGCTTATATACTAAATTTCATCAAAACATATTCATATTTCCGTCTTGTAGTTTGATTACAAAGTTTACATGGACACATAGACAGACGGACAGACGGACGGACATCACTAAATCGACTCTGAAAGTGATTCTGAGTCGATCGGTATAATAGAAGATGGGTCAAATATTTTTGGTAGTTACAAACATCAGCACTAAGTCATTATACCCTGACCACTATAATATTAATATGCAAGGCGATTTCTTGTGACCTCTTCTACACTTTTAGTTACCAACCGATTTTGACAAAAAATATACCATTTGAAAAGTATTTATTTGCAGATATCCACCACATTTACAGCTGTGCACCGTCTTGATTATTTTTTTTTTTTTTGAGTAAAATGCATTTAAAGTTGCTACTAACACATACATAAAACACATATCTAAAGGTGCTATTACACGAAGTGTTTTTTACATATGTACTGTCACTTTTTTTATCCATATGAAATTCCTCATGTCTGTCAAAATTGTCTTTTACATACGATTCATAATTTTTGCTATCACACGTGCATATGTATTTCCGTATGACATAACCTGTAAATGTAAACAACAGCTGATTTAATTTGTGAATTTACAAAAATTTATTGTTAAAAAAAAAGGTTATATATTTTTTAATTGTTAATTAATACTAAACAATTTATTTTTCTTTCAATATTAATCTTTAAAATTTACTCTGTTTTTCTTTCGCCACAAGCAGTGTTGTATTTTCATATGTTTGTCATGCAGAAATAGAACCTGTTCTAATTGAAAAATGTACATGTGACTTTCCTCATGTATTGTACATAAACAATGTTTCATATGTATCACACGATGTGTACAACTTTTGTTGTGGGAAAATTTGACAGTACATATGTAGAAAACACATCATGTAATAGCACCTTAAGCTTCAAATAAAAAACTATACAATTCTGTGTGTGTTTATTAAATTTGTGTTGAATTATGAATTGGCTAAAATTGATTAGCATACCTTCAGGCTCTTATAAAATTATTTATTAACAAATCCAGTTATATATCTTCTATGTGTTCAACATATATTTATAACGAAATTTAATGAATTTTATTTAAAAATTCACCATTTAATGAATTTTATTAAATATTCATAAATTTTTCGTATATATACGCCCCTGTTCTTGAAACCACTATCACAAAAAAAAAAAAACTCGTAAATGAAAAATTCTTAAATTTACGATTTTTTTTGCTGTTCTCTGATTTCAATAAGAATATTTTTTTCTCGTTTTAGTTCACATAGAAAAGCCTTTGTGAAATCAAAACAAATGCCCTTTTTTCTACTAAACAGAAGACCTGTTTAGAGAGATAAAAAAAAAATTGATATTTAAACTCTAACATTTTTTTTATTGAAGCTTGTCATTATTTTAAAAAATTAGACATTGGTTTTATGAAAAAAAAAAACGATTTTAAAAACGTCTACATTTTGCGCTGATTTAAATAAAAACACACTTTTGGAGATGATGTTGTTTTATAACTATAATAAAAAATTTTTTATTTACGCAATCTATTTTCCATTATAATTTTTTCAATTATAAAATAGATTCTTTATGAACTAAATATTACAAATAAGGAATTGAAACGAATATTTCACGCAAATCACATATTTTTATTTTATTTTTTTTTTGCATATGACTGCACAACTTTGTTTATGTTCGAAACAGTAGTGATGCCAGTCAATTCCAATTCATTGGAATGTCGAATTTTCTTTGGTGATGCCTAACTTATTTCAAAATTAGAAGTCATTCTTAATTGAATGAATTTGAAGAACAAAAACAATTAAATGAACAAGTAAAATGTTATTTTAAAAGAAAGTAGGTATATATATATTTTTTTTTTTTACTTTTTTTTTTATAAATTTAAGGAAAAACATGCCAAAATTATTTAAGGTTTTTTTGTGAAACTGATTAAAGAACCATTTGGCACCTCGGTTTCTAGATAACATATGGTTCTGAAGCTAAACCATATGTTTCATGTCATTTGACAATAAAAAAAATGATTTCGAAAAATACTTTGAAAATAATTGCATGTTATTTTAAATTCATTCTTATTCAAATAACAACGTTTCAAGAACAGGGCTGATAGATTAAAAAACATTGAAAGAAAAAAATTTTATGAAAAAATAAAATTTCCTAGAATTTGCAATCGAATTTCGAGGGCTGGGCACTGCTAGTTGGGTATAATTAGAGTAACTCTTTTTAGTCTCGGTTCAGAATTTAACTGTTTCGGTATCCTAAAAAGCCCTTTGAATGAGGAATAAGGTATCTCATCACTAAAATCGCCTCGTAATAGAGGTATTATAAAATCAGAGGTCGTTAAATAAACTTTATAGGTACCTTAATTTATGTCTGTAAGCAGTGAGCTTAAGGGTATCATGACTTTTTATCGGTAGAAAGAGGCATTTTAAAAGTTTTTTATTCGTGGAAAGAGGTAAATTTACGGGTTTTAAAATAACAATTCATTGGTCAGTTAAAAAAAGTATTTTTGAAGGCCTATATGTGGGTTTTGAGAAATCATAGCATGAATAAAGACAGACTTTTCATGGGTAGATAGAGGCATTTTTTAAGTTATCTTAACGTTGATTAGGGGGGTTTTTAAAAACCAATTTATAAGGTAGTTGAGGCCTACATACATATGTGTTTTGAGAAATCATATCATTAATAAGACCGTAAGAGGCGTTGAATAAGTTACATATCTAAATATGGAGGTCAATTTGTCGTTTTAAAGAATCGAACCTTAACCTGAGCCTTTTTAGAGATCTTTTCATGAGTTTAAAAACATTCAATCATGAATCAATTAAAGGGTCATGTAGGAACCATATCGTATTTCATTAACCTTTAACTATGTATGTGAAATTTTGGAACATAATCAGTGACGTGGTGGTAAATTTTACCCCTTTTAATTTTACCAAAAAATATCTCTTCATAATTATTTGTTTTTTAAAAATAAGCTACTACATTTTTAATTTAAAAAATAATCAAACCCATAAAAACAAAGTTTTTATTAAAACTCTTTCTTTCCTTATGCATATGAATCTCTCCGTGACTGTGCGTGGCTTTGCGTGACTATTTTAAAATTAATCTTTGGTCGCAAAACGTCTATGGACCAAGTTTCAGTTCTATCAGATGAGGAGAAATGGGGTTTGAATTACTCCGTGACTGGGCGTGACTATCTTTACGTTAATATTTGGTGACATCAAGTCTGTGGACCAAGTTTCAGATTGATTGGATGAGGAGAAATGGTGTTTAAATCACTTCGTGACTGTGCGGGATTATGCGTGACTGTCTTCAAATTAATCTTTGGCCACAACAAGTCTATGGACAAAGTTTCACATCGATCGGATGAGGGGAAGTGAGGTTTTAATCTCTCCGTGACAGTGCGTGACTACGCGTGACTGTGCGTGACTGTGCGTGACTACCCCCAAAATTAATCTATAGTCACAACAAGAATATAGGCCAAGTTTTAGACCAATTGGGTGAGGGGGAATGGGGTTGCCCCATGGCAGACAGACAGACAGACAGAGAGTATGAGTTAAAAGAAAAAGTTTAAAAATTAAATTTTTTTTATAAATTTCAACAGAATAGGCACTTTATTTCGAAAACCTTTTTTTTGTACGAAAAAACCGTATGTGGGGGTAAAATTTACCACCACCTCCACAGTTAAAAGTTAGAAATACACTGTGCCACAAATTCAGCAAAAGTTAGGTCGATTCTGAGACTGAGGGGTGAAAATAGAGGCTAAATTTGAAGACCCGTATCGCGGCGTTTGTTTATGTTATTTCGAATTTTTTTTTTTTAATCGACCTTCGAACTTTGCAGTCAAATGCCGATTTTCAGCATATTGTTTATATTGTTTTTTGGGTATAACTCGTCGACTAATTGATATTTTTTCAATCTGTAAAAGCCAAATTATTGCTAGAGACCTGTGCAAGAATTAAAATTTTTAAAAAAATTGATTTAGAAAATTTTTGTGGTGCTTATGAAGCAAAATGTTGGAAAAATTATTTTTTTTTCATGCTTTTTGAAAATATTTTCTTTTTTGCTTTCTGTTTGATCTGTAATATGCTTCTCAGTTTCTTCAATAAATTTCATTTGAAAAGAAAACAATCATTATACAAAACTTGCGTTTTCCAGCTTAATAATAATTTACTTCTCATTTTTTATGTACCAATTTTGTTCAGTGTTGGTTTTGAAGAAACATTGAAAAAGAAATAAGAAAAATATGGAAAAAATATATTTTTGAAATGTTAGTTTTGAAAAGTTTTAAGTAAAAAAATTAAATAAATTAAATTAATGATTTGGCCAGTTGCCGTTTAGAAGGCGGCTGTGGATCAACATCACTGCTCTCTCTAATATCTTGGTCATCGTCATCATCATCAGAAATGTCGATAATTTCGTCCAACAGATATTCTGGAATTTCATCTTTGTCTTCCCCTTCTTCCTCTTTTCCTCGTCTTCCTCTTCTTCAAAGGTGTTTTTATACCACCAACAAATTTCAGCGAGTATTGCATCTGGAGATTTCTTTCCTCTGTACCTGAAACGAAAATAGTTGCAATCGTTAACATGTTTAAAATGTGCACTCTGACAAAGATATTAGAAAAATCTAGGAATTCAAAATATGCACACTCTATAGTTACCTTATTTCAAATGGAAGCGCAGTTGCCACATTTTTCATCGCTTGCTATGAAACGTCCACAAACATTACAAAAATGGTCCATTTTACATTTTGGTTCCGACATTTTTAATACAATGTTTTTTTTTTGTTATATTTATGAAACCGATGCACTTAACTTAAATCACTCACAAAATGAAATAAGTTCCAAAAAAGTTAATAGCGAATTTTATCACGACCGAGCGAAAATTAAAAGACATCAGCTTCGGCTGAGTTTCGAGTCTTAACTGAATCTTGATTTTTGAAATTAGTTCGTTTATACGAAATAAAAAAAAATCGGTTCCTGTGCGGTGGTTGAAATCAAAAAAGTTGTTTTTACTAATTCCTAATTCTTGGAACTTCCCTTTTTAATTACTTCTACCTAAATCGCTATTTATTTAAAGGTTTTGGGATTTTTAACGCAAATTATCGACTAAGACCATTTTCTTTTCAAATGAAATTTTTTTAAGAAACTGAGAAGCATATTATAGATCAAACAGAAAGCAAAAAAGACTTAGTTTTGTGGAAAATATTTTCAAAAAGCATGAACAAAACAATAATTTTTCCAACATTTTGCTTCATAAGCACCACAAAAAATTTTCTAAATCAATTTTTTTAAAAATTTTAATTGTTGCACAGGTCTCTAGGAAAAAATATCAATTAATCGACAAGTTATAGCCAAAAAACCACATAAACAATATGCTGAAAATCGACATTTGACTGCAAAGCTCGAAGGTCGATTAAAAAAATTCGAACTAACATAAACAAACGCCGCGATACGGGTCTTCTAATTTAGCCTCTATTTTCATCCCTCACTCTCAGAATCGACCTAACTTTTGCTAACCTGAATTTGTTCCACAGTGATATTTTATAGCAGTCTTCGCTTTCGCTCTTATAAAATATAAATATATATAACATATATATAAAATAAAGTACTGTTCAAGATTATAGCGCGTTTTATTAGTAAAAGTTCGAATATGAATTATTTTAAAGATTACTTATAAAACTAGTTAATTTTTTTTCTAATTGTTTACTTAATTTTATTAGATACACATATAAAAAAAACAAAAACAAATTTAAAATAAAAGAGAGGAAAATCATTCTAGATCTCTTGCTAATATTTAATGTCTCAAAATTATAGCGCTCTATTTTTAACATTCCTGAAGAAAATATAACGGATCTTCATTCTCATACAAATTTAATAAAAATAATAAAATGCATTCAGTTTTAGCTAAAACCACGTGCTGAAGGTAACATTTTTTCATTGCTGTCGAGATTTTTTAAAATTTTTTAGTTTATATTGTATGAGCCGTAAAAGTATTACTTTGGAGCAAAAAATTGTTATAAAGACATTGCTTGCAGAACATTTGTCCCATATCGAAATATCTAATAGACTTGGTGATTCAAGAAAATGTGTTTACAATGTTGCCAAAAAAAAACTTTCTGCTGAAGAACCGCTTACAAATAAACCCGGTCAAGGACGGTCTAAACGTACAAATGCTGCACAAGATCGTCATTTAGTTAAAATGTGTAAGCGAAATCGAACCGCTGGTAGTCGCCAACTAGCTTCCGAATGGTCATCAATACTTGGCAAATCAATTAGTGCAACAAGTCGCCGGCTAGTTGCATACGGTCTGAAAAGCTACACCAAAAACATCGCTTTTACCGTAACAAGCGTCAGACTAAAAACAGATTTGATTGGTGCAAGAGGTTCGTAAATTGGACAGAGAGAGACTGGAATCGGGTCGTTTTTAGCGATGAATCCCATTTTGAGATGATCAATCGCAAAAATCTATCATTTGTTCGGCGTACAATGGAGGAAAAAGATCAGGCATTCTGTTTTCAGCCAAGAGCGCAAGGTGGTGGTGGATCTGTAAGCGTATGTGGATGTTTTATAGCTCATGTACCGGCTTATTATTATTTTATGAAGGACGTCTAAATGCTAGTGCTTAAACACAAATTCTTTGATTTTGCTTATTAATTTTAGTTTGCCCTTTTTTAAGGGTTAATTACTAGTTAGAATCTAAGTTTTACTCCTTTTTGTAAACATCTTTGTAGGGAGTATTTACATAGATTCTAACGAGTAAACCGTTAACGGTATCATAAAACATTTTAATAAAATTTAAGCCTTTGTTCTTATTATTTCCATCGAACCCTGCATCTACGGCAAACAGCTAGAAAATATATTGAATTGATTTCCGAAGAATTTCCACCAGTTTACGAGAGAATTTTTGGGTTTGGAACAATGCAAAGCTATTTCTAACAAGATAATGCTCCGTGCCATTGGGCGAAATTTTCGATGAATTGGTTTAAAAACGAAAACGTAACTTTGTTAGATTGGCCACCAACATATCCAGATGAATTAAAAAATGCTATAAAGGACATTTGGTCTAAAATTATTGTAGACGAGTGCCCTAGGTTGGTCAATTCGATACTAAAAAGAATAAAATGTGTATATGCATTCCATCTTCAATCTTCGCTGGCTATCGAACATCGACTATCGAATGTCAAATTCGTGTTATGAGCTGGCAGCACGGTCGAAAATTTCGTTGTATAACGAATTTTCAATCGAACACAATTTTGCTTTCGATGCTGGATGGCAGTTTGTAAAACTTATTGAAAATATAACTTGTAAATTATTTTAATTTCATGAGATTGATCTGCCTTGTGTGCATTGCCGCAGCACTTTGATCTGTAGTAGACATCAATTCCATAAACGCCTCCTTGCATGCGAAAATTTGCTATTAATCTGTAAACAATTGATACCCTTGTTAAAACCTCGCATACTTACGTAGTGGAATCCACTTCCAAAATGTTGGAAGCATCTCTCATGACGAAGCATTCATCTTCATCAGACGATCATAGAACCATAATTCCATGTTAATAAATAATTATTTTTTTTCTTTAATAAATTTGTAAACAAACAATGTTTATTTATTGTGCCAGCTGATAAATATATACTATTGTGAATAATCCAATTGAGTGAAATTCATAAAAGCGCTATTTTATCGAAGGCGCGCCATAATACCAAATGAAAATTCGTTCGATCAGTTAATTCGACCACAATCGAAATTTGCTCATAATAGGCACCGAAATCTAAAGCCGGAAATATTTCATCCTACTGATCCTACATTTTTCATTAATTTTTAGTTTAATGGATTTAAATTTAAATTTAATACAGGCATGTGCTATATTTTTGGTGCATTAATTTTTAAGTTGTTCTAAAAACAATGTAATATTATTTTAGTTTTGTTTTTTTAATCTGAATTGTGATAATAATTTAATAAATTTTAATAAATACCACAGAAAAAGTATATTCAGCCCTGTTCTTGAAACGTTGTTATTTGAATAAGAGTGAATTTAAAATCACATGAAATTGAAATTTTGGATTTCTTGAAACCACTTTTTTTATTTATTTAACGGAAACATATGTTTGAGTTAAGAACCATATGTTTGAGTTAAGAACATATGTTATCTAGAAACCGAGGTGCCATATGGTTCTTTATTCAGTTTCACAAAAAACTTTTAAGTATTTTGTGCATGTTTTTTCTTAAGTTTATAGAAAAAGTATAAAGAAAAATATTTTCTTTTAAAATAACAACTTATTTGTTCATTTAATTGTTTTTGTTCTTCAATTTCATTCCATTAAAAATGACTTTTCTATTTTTAAAAAGTTGGGCATCACCAAAAAAAATTTCGATATTCAAATAAATTGGAATTGCCTGGCATCACTACTGTTTCGAACATATGCAAAAAAATAAAAATATGTGATTTGATGAAAAAATTTTTTTAAATTCCTTTATTTGCAATAATTATAGTGCATAAAGAATCTATGTTATAATTGAAAAAATTATAATGGAAAATAGATTGTGTAAATAAAAATTTTTTATTATAGTTATAGAACAGCATCATCGCAAAAAGAGTGTTTTATTAACATCGACCACTTATTAAGAGTTTTTTTTTTAAATCAGCGCAAAATGTAGACGTTTTTAAAATCGTTTTTTTTTCATAAAATTAATGTCTAATTTTTTAAAATAATGACAAGGTTCAATAAAAAACAGGTTAAAGTTTAAATATCAATTAGTTTTTTTATCTCTTAAGACCTGCTTAGTAGAAAATGGGCATTTGTTTTGATTTCACAAAGCATTTTCTATGTGAATTAAAACGAGAAAAAATATTCTTATTGGATTTGGATTTCTTGAAACCACTTTTTTTATTTATTTAACGGAAACATATGTTTGAGTTAAGAACCATATGTTTGAGTTAAGAACATATGTTATCTAGAAACCGAGGTGCCATATGGTTCTTTATTCAGTTTCACAAAAAACTTTTAAGTATTTTGTGCATGTTTTTTCTTAAGTTTATAGAAAAAGTATAAAGAAAAATATTTTCTTTTAAAATAACAACTTATTTGTTCATTTAATTGTTTTTGTTCTTCAATTTCATTCCATTAAAAATGACTTTTCTATTTTTAAAAAGTTGGGCATCACCAAAAAAAATTTCGATATTCAAATAAATTGGAATTGCCTGGCATCACTACTGTTTCGAACATATGCAAAAAAATAAAAATATGTGATTTGATGAAAAAATTTTTTTAAATTCCTTTATTTGCAATAATTATAGTGCATAAAGAATCTATGTTATAATTGAAAAAATTATAATGGAAAATAGATTGTGTAAATAAAAATTTTTTATTATAGTTATAGAACAGCATCATCGCAAAAAGTGTGTTTTATTAACATCGACCACTTATTAAGAGTTTTTTTTTAAATCAGCGCAAAATGTAGACGTTTTTAAAATCGTTTTTTTTTTCATAAAATTAATGTCTAATTTTTTAAAATAATGACAAGGTTCAATAAAAAACAGGTTAAAGTTTAAATATCAATTAGTTTTTTTATCTCTTAAGACCTGCTTAGTAGAAAAAGGGCATTTGTTTTGATTTCACAAAGCATTTTCTATGTGAATTAAAACGAGAAAAAATATTCTTATTGAAATCAGAGAACAGCAAAAAACTCGCAGATTTAAGAATTTTTCATTTTCGAGTTTTTTTTTGTGATAGTGGTTTCAAGAACAGGGGGTGATTATTTTAAAGTTTTAATATTTATTAAATAAATTTTATAAGATCTATAGAAGTGCGCTATAATTTTTAACAGTACTTTATATAAAAATATTATAAAAATGAACTTACAAAAGAACTTTTTTATTAAACTCGAGCTAGTTTCTACTCCGGGGTGTCTGCTCCTTCGGTTACGACTATAAAATATTGGATGGCAGAGATTAAACGAGAACGTACGAATTGTCAAGACGAACACCGTAGTGGTTGACCAATTGAGGTGGCCAAAACAGAGTCGTGGAGATGTTTGAATACAGAGTTTGGCGATATTTCACCACAATAAAGCCCAGTTTTTCATCGATTCGTAACCATGGAGAAGACATGAGTCCACTAGTTCACATCTGAGACAAAGGAAAAGTCAAAACAGTGGACCGAAATGGGCAAAGTTATGGTGTCTGTTTTTTTCTTGATTGTCTTGTCTTCATCATGTGAACTTATTGCAGCGTTCACATGATGAAATTAAGGAAAAATGGCCGCATTTGATGGAAGTGAAAGTGTTGTTTCATCTAGACACTGCACCCGTTCACACATCCACTGTTGCAATGGCCACAATCCATGAATTCAAGTTCAAATTCATTACGCATCTTATTCGTCAGATTTAGCTCCTTCGGAGTATCTTCTATTTCCAAACTTGAAAAAATGGCACGGTGGTAACAGATTTGCCAACAATGAAGAGGCGGAGTCTGCGTTTGATGACTATTTTAAGGAGCTAGATAGTTTTTTCTATAAACAGGGTATTGAAGCTAGTGAATATCGCTAGGAAAAGTGTGTTGAGCTAAATGGAGATTGAGAAATAAAAAAAATTTATCACAATTTTGTTGTGTTTTATTTTGCCAGTTCGGATTGTTCTGGGACCACCCTCGTAACTTTTATTCATATATTTATAACCAATTTAAATACGAATATTATTATTTTTTAAAATAGAAAAACTCTTTTCATACCAAGAATTATGACAAAGTTTATTTGAAAAATAGACACCCTCAAAAAATGTTTTATTTTTTTTTAATCACATCCTTGCTTATTACAATAAAACTCTATTATTTCAAAAAACTTTAATGATGTAATAATTTGGGTGAATAAAAAACTACTTAATTCATACATAACGATTTTCTAAATTGCGAATTAATTCTTGGCAACATTTGAACATGATGATTAATAGATATGAATTATTTAAATATCCCCTAAACAATTTGCATTTCGAAATTATTACAACATTTATTTGTTAATTTGTTAGCGTAAAAAAATAAATAAATAGGTGAATTATTATTTAAATAACCAGAAAAAAAATTACAAAATACTATCACAGTCTTTAAATAAAAATTTAAAAAAAATTTTTTAAATCCGATTAAAATAAACACTTTCAATTTTTTATTCATGTAGCTGCTAAAAATAAAAAATAAATGTATTTTGATTTGGTATTTTACTACATAAGAGCACTTTGGTGACATTTCATATTTTAGTTAAAAAAAGAAAAAAAAAAAATAAAAAAAAAATGTGAAAAAATTTAAAGCAAATCTTAAATTTAATACTCATAAGTACATTTAACTTTTCTAGTGACTTGTGCATAAATAAAAAGAACCAAGTCATTCAAGTCATTGATCACTACACACATGCCCAAAGAAGAGTAAATAAACTTTTGATTTTCAACTAGAAGAAAACGAACAAATAAAAATCTTTAAAACTTTAATTGTTCCATTAGGAAGTCAACCTTAGAACATGGATTATCATCATTTGTTTTGCTTTGATTTCACATGTATTTTTTTCTCGTATGATGATTTTATTTATGTTTGTTGTTGTCTTCTCTTGAAGTTCTCCAGACAGATACAGTCAATGGTTATTGATTTCCGTTTTGATTTTTTTTTTGAAAAATAATAATGAAATAGAATAATTTTTCGATATGTTTTGCATTCAGATGACTAATCAGATGTTGTCAATTAAGAAATAAAAATCGTGTCTCAGAGTTTTTATTTGATTTTGTGTTTTAATTTATTCTAAATAATCTATTGACATTTAAAGTGGCAGTAGACGCGGTTAATTAGCTGTAGGTGTATTTTTAAATTTACACATATTTATGAGCGGTTTATTTAAAAAAAGACAATTAAATAATTTGCATTTTATTTTGTATCTTGATTGCAATTTTTATTTATTTTAAACTTTTTTTTTACGAAAATCGTCACAAAATCCAAGTTGAGAAAAATCAAAATAATAATTGTCTAAATTGATTTATAGATAACGAAAAATTAATTAAAATACAAATGCTTTTGGACATATGGACATATAAGTAATTCCAAGTCACCATTTTTGTTTTCTTGAAGTTTTGGTACTTTGAAAATATTTAACACGTATCCCAGGAAATAAATAAATTTTTTTTTTTCAAAAATTTATCTATAATATTAATAGGTAAGGCGATTTCTTGTGACCCATGATTTGTTCTACAGTTTTCTCCCGATTTTGACCAAACGTATCTTATTTGAGAGATATTTATTTTTAGCTGTCCACCAGATTTACAGATTTTTACATTTTTAAATTTTTTTGGAGTGAAATGCATATAAAGTTGCTACTAACACATATGTATATAGAATTATGCAATGCTATATGTGTGTTTATTAAATTTGTTAATGTTTTTGTGGGTTTGTTTTCTTCATTCACAATAACAATTGTGTTGAATTGAAAATTAATTTTGAACATAAACCATTCACAATAATAATTGTGTTGAATTTATACCAATAACGCAATCGATATTTAAAAATTGTTGAATTGGCTAAAATTGGTTGGCATACCTTTAGGGTCTTATAAAATAATTTATTAAATGAAAACATAAAATTTCCAAGAAGTTGCACTCGAATTTCGAAATTTAATTCGATAGTGTAGATATTTCAAATTTCCTTAGTCGTTGCGAAACGAAACGATTTATTGTTTCAGTATTGTAAAAGACGGAAATAAATATGTTTTACAACACTGCATAAATGTAACAGAATAAGCAGAAAATGTAAACAAAAAACATATGTTTATTATAAAATTGAAAAAAGTGACATTAAAAAGAAGTAAAATATTAATAAATTGATTTAAATTTATATTTTTTTTATTCATCATCTTCCGATACCGTACAAATTTCAGATGAATGGTCAAATTTTATAATACGAGGGCGTAACAATAAGTCCGTGACTTTTCGAACTTCCCTGGTAGTTATATGGAATGCAACACTGCTGCCATCAAGTACCACCTGTTAATAGACTACTGTAAAATTTCGAGCCAGTTCCGTCATTTACTTTGCGTTTAACAGATGTTCAAAACATACAACCTCGTTGTTTTTTTCTTTGAAATGGAAAAAAGTGAATTTCGAGTGCTCATTAAATATTACTTTTTGCGAAAAAAAAACCATAAATCAAACCAAGGAAAAGCTTGATAAATAATATGGGGACTCTGCACCATCGATTTCAATGGTAAAAATGTGGTTTACTGACTTTCGTTGTGGTCGCACAAATACAAATGACGCTGAACGTTCTGGACGGCCAATTGAGGTCAATACACCTGAAAATTCGAAAAAATCCACAATATGAAGAGTAAAAGTGCGTGAGATTGTTGATGCCATAGGCATTTCATATGGCAGTGTGGTTTCGATTTGAAATGATCAGGTGGGTTTAATAAAACTGTCTGCAAGATGGGTGCCGCGTTTGCTCTCAACTGACCATAAACGTAATCGTGTCTTAATGGCAAAATCCCATGAACTGGAGTACGAATTGGTACCTCATCCGCCATATTCTCCGGACTTAACCCCCAGTGATTATTTCCTATATCCAAACTTAAAGAAATGCATCGGTGGAAAAAGATTTAGATCCAACGATGAAATTATTAATCACACAATTGCCTGTTTTATGGACCTCGAACAATCCTATTTTTTTGAAGGGATACAAAAATTGGAGAAACTTTGGACTAAATGTATTGAGCTAAAAGGAGATTATGTTGAAAAATAAATTTTTTTTTGCAAAAAAAACTGTGTTGCATTCTAAAAGTCAAGGACCTATTGATCTGCCCTCGTATTTTGATAACGAGTAAAATTTCGCAAGGTTCCTTTCGAATGATCGCTCGTTATCGCAAACCAAAATCAGAAATTTCATCACATATTTTTCGTTATCGTATAAGAAAATTAGGCCCCTGAACATAATTCAATAGTTAAAGGTTTTTACGATAGCTAACTACATAGACGAATTAATATAAAGTCCTATGAATCGCATATTTTCTTTATCGAATATGCTTTTACGAAATGCTTTTATTATAAAGTTGGTATTGAAAATGAGTAAATTGAGTCATTGAGGGTTAAAATTAATTAGCGAATAATGAGAAAAATGTGAAATATATAAAATATGAAACTTTTATATGAATTTATCAACTATTTATGTTATAGCTTGAAATTTCTTTGTCATACAATTATTGACGGAAAAAAAATGTGACATAGCCTAATAATTTGTATAGAAGCATATATACGAGGGCAGATTAATATATCCGTGACTTTTAGAATGCAAAAAATAAAATATTTCTCTTCTTCTAGTTCAATACTCTTTATCGAAGATTTTTCTAGGTTTTTATCCCTTCCAAATAATAAGATTTCTCAATTATTTCATCGTTGGAGCAAAATAACTTTCCACCGAGCTATTTCCCTAGTTGATGTGGTTTAAATCAAGCAAATATGGCGGAAAAGGCAGCAATTCGTAAACCGTTGTTTTTTTAACGTCTTTGGATCGCTGCAATAAGTTGACATAATATTCGCCATTTAATTTTTTCTTTTTGAAGGTATTCAATGTTGATAACACCGCTGAATTCCCAAAAAAAACTGTTGCCATGACCTTGTTGGCCAAGAAACCCTCAATGGCCTTCTTCGGAGCCGGTTCGCTTGGAACACCCCAGTGTTTATATTGTTGCACGGCTCCCGGTGTTTTGTAATGGATCAATGTTGCATTTACCGTCATAAACCGAAAATCTCAGTCCTATTGCGCTTGAACAACGTCAGCTTTTTTAGTTGTCACACGATTGCGTTTATGGTCAATTGTTAGCAAACAAGGCAACCATTAAAAATCGAAACTACAGATTCATACGACATGTCTATGGCATCAATAATCTCGCGCACTTTCTCTATCCGACCGACTAACACATTACAGTGAATTTTTTTTCGACATTTTCGGACTTGTTGAGCCGACCTTGTATTTATGTTACCTTATATTAAGGTAGCGTTAGATGAAAATATGAAGATAAATATTTATTAAAAATATAGATTCAGATTTTTTTCAGCACACACACAGAAAAATGATTCATTGGAATTTCGTTACCACTAGAAAAATTTAATCAGGCCATATGCATTTTTATTGTAACTTGTTAGTGCTCGAAATTCGAGTGCAAATTCTAGGAAATTTTATTATTTCATTAAATTTTTTTCTTTCAATATTTTTTTAATCTTTAAATAAAATTCATTAAATTGTGTATTTTCAAATAAAATTCATAAAATTTCATTATAAATATTTGATGAACACACAGAAGAAATATTAATGGGATTGTTAATAAATAATTTTATAAGAGCCTAAAAGTATGCTAATCAATTTTAGGCAATTCACAGTTCAACACAGAGTGATTAAAATGTAATCTTTTTTGAAACCATCAATAATAAATGCATAGGCAATGAATAGTGAATTGGCTAAAATTGATTAGCATACCTTTAGGCTCCTATAAAATTATTCATTATAAATATTTTATTTTATATATTTTTAACACATATTATACATAAATTTTTTCATTCTGCACTTCTCTTCTATATGAACTATAACTATGCCAAAGTTCACACTCTTCCGTGCGCGCAATTTGCTTAAAAACTGGTCGAAAGATTTACTTTCACGTATTAATATATAGATTAATAACTGTTTTAAAAACCAACTGCATTTCTTCATCCTCACCATCATAATTTTTCTTATTCTTTTTCTTATTCTTCGCCTCATTCATTAAGTGGTCACGAAGGCCAATGTTGGAATGTTGTTTTAAGTTATATCAACAGCCTCGGAAAAGGAATTGCATGGTTAACTAATAAATCATATTTCATAATCGCAGAAGTCGGTAGTATTCATTAACAATCTGTGGATAATGCTAATATTATTTTTTCACCACTTAAAACAAACGAGTCCTTATTTATTATTATTACCAAACAGCTATATACATCCCTGGTTCGTCCTATCCTGGAATATGGTTCTATAATATGGGATCCGTGTTACATTATTCATATAAATTTCGTCGAATCTGTCCAGAAACAATTTCTTTTATTCTGTCTACGTGGATTTGTTGGAAATCCCGTGCCTTGCCGTCTTATAAATCCAGACTTGAAGAGTCGTAGAACTATGGTTAGCATTTACTTTCTGCGACATTGACTTCAATTACTTGTTAAGTTGAATCCAAATTAATATTTCATCGAGATCTACAAGAAAATTTAAGCTCTTAAATAATAATTTTCGGTTAAACTATGCAAATAATGATGTCTTTCGCCCTTTGTGTGAGCAATTTAATGGAATTTACCACATCATCGATTTGTCCGAAAATAAAGAACCTTTGAAACGTAAAATTATTCAATATCTAAATAATTAAATCTTCATTATTACATTTGCTATATCTATTTATATACACTAAATATATTAGACTGTAAAAATATTTGTAATTCCATAGACTTTAATTAAATAAATTATCAACTGGTACAAAAAGCGCAACCAGTTGTAGCCGGCTTAAGATGTTATTTATTTTTACTTTATTTCTTTTTAAATAATAGCTGAAAAATAAATAAATAATATTTACAATAATTTTAAAGTATAGTTATAATTACTGCAATTATGCATTTAAAATGTATTACACCGATAAATAGCTCTAACCATCAACAAAGAAAATCTAAATTCTATTATATGAACTAAATTAAAAAATGAGTTGCCTTAAACTTCGTGCGGTTATTTCGAAATTACAATTTAGTTATTATAACAGAATAATCTGATAGTACATGGGACTATCAAAATTCGGTAGGCAACAAATTCGGCTGCGACAACGAATTCGTTTTCTGTGCTCAGAAATCAATATTATTATCAATATTTAAGGCAAAAAACTATATTTTGGCGTATTTTTTTTCGGGAAATTAAAAATTTTCTAATTTTTAAAGCAATATTAAAATAAATGCAAGTAAGAAAATTATAGTCGGCTTAGTCCGACAATACGATACGCTATACCATGCGTTTAGAGAAAGGGTCTTAGGTCCAACTAATTGGATATAGAAAATAAGTATAAAACAAATTATAGTGGCATTGCTATTAATTTTTTTGCCTGCAGATATGAAAAATTTCATATTAGATGCTACACACAGAAAACTGATTCGTTGTGGCTACCAAACTTATTGCCAACCGAATTGTGGTGAATTTCAATTTCAATCGTCTTAACAGTAAATATTTTATCACAATAGAAAATGAAATATTGCTATCAAATCTTTAATATTAATAGGCTAGGCGATTTCTTGTGACCGATGTTTTGTTCTACCATTTTATCGCGAAACGGATATTATTTGAAAGGTATTTCTTTTTAGCGGTTTTGCAGATTTACAGATTTCTAAACTTTTTCCTTTATTTTGAGTAAATTGCATTTAAAGTTGCTACTAACACATACATAAAATTATACATATGCTATGTGTTTTTTTTATTAAATTTGTTAATGTGTTTGTTAATGAGTTTGTTAATTCATTCACAATAATAATAAACCATAAAAGTGTTGATTTGTGAATTGGATAGGTTGAAAAATAAAGCTGCCTAGAAATTGCACTCGAATTTCGAGCGCTGGAATCTGATAGTTTTTATTAATACATTCGAAAATGCAGTTGTTAAACTTTAGAACAATTCGGTTGGTAATTTTTTTTTCTGTGTGTATATTCTTTGCTTATTTCTTTGCAAAAAATATACAAACCAAATTTAAGAGAAATCTGTGCAATATTCAAGTTTTTTGATAGATTTAAGTGAAGATCGGGATGCAGCTTTATATGGGGGCTATGACTGAAAATTGTCCGATAGGGTTTATTCTTGGATAAATTATTGATGGGTGTAATAAACATACATAAATCGAATTTGACCGAAATCTATATGATAATTTGGATCTTATGGCAATTTATGTCAATCTTATAGGGGTCATTTGTATGGCGACTAGGTGTGAGCATGCACCAAAGTTATTGTACCCTGACCACTTAGTGGCATAGGGTATTAATGTTTGCCCAAAAATAATTTTCTCGGAATAATTTCGTCACAAACGAAATTTACTAAATAAAATTTTATTATTCCTGTTGTGTGGTAGAGAAGAAGAAAGCATATTGCATATTTTCTGTGCATATTTTTAATCCAAAAAAATTTATACACTCTGGACTGGACTGGAATGTTCATCATTGGGGCTAATTATTTTCAAGGCTACATTTTTTAAGTCTGAGAAAAAATGTTAAAACTTTTGTGAAGCATGTTTTATTTCATTTTCTTTTTTTATTTTGCATTTCAAAACGCATTTCACTTCGTAAACAACTTTCGCTGTTGAAGACAAATAAAAAAAAAAAAAAAACGAAAAAACGCACAAATGAAATACATAATTCAAAAAAAAAAAAAAAAAGCAAATACAACTCACACGGTCAAAAAAATAAAAAAAAAATTAAACAAAAATTTCAAAAATTAAAAAAAATTTTAAATAATACGGGTGGAGATTGCCAAACATGTAATGAATATTAGTCAATTGAACTTAACTGATTTTAACACTGAAAAAGCTGAAATTTAACTGTCTACACTAATGTTACATATGTACATGTATTTATGTACATATTAATGTATGCATGTATGTACAAGCGGGTTAAATTAAAAATAAAACACCTTTTACATGTTTAACCCGTCATAAAAGTTAACAAAAATATATGTATGTATGTATGCATGACTGTTTACCAATTTATTACATAATGTTATGATGATGTCTTTAGAAAATATTATTAAATAGTTTCACTTTAATAGTTTTCTGCATTCATTTGTTTGCCCATTAACAAATATTTATTATAATATTTATTATATTTTCAACTTCCCATTTCACACATGTTTATTATTTTACCGTTGCATTGTTTCTTGTTATTTACATTTAATTATTTCCTTCATTTGATTATTTATTAAATAAAATATTCCCTGATTTTATTAAATTAAAAGTTTAAAAGAGTTCAAACCCATGCGTGTCTTTAACTTGAAAGTATCAGACAAACCAGACTGCTGACAGACAGGCAGACAAATAGACAAACAAGAAAGAGGAAAGTTTAAATAAACAAAGAAATAAAATATTTTAATTTTAATTATTAAAAATTTATTTCCTTTTCGATATTGTTAAGTTAAAAAATAAAAATTACTTGAACTAAACTTAAATTTGTAATGTTTTTTTTTTATTTTTTGTGAAAGTGTTTTAAAAATGTGTAAGTTTGTTTAATTTTTTACAGGCGAAACTTTACAAGTTTCCAGAAACAAATATGTATGTATGTGTTTTGTAGAAAATATTTTTCTCGCCATTACTACCTGTCAGTCTGTTTGTCTGTCTGTCTGTCTGTCTGTCTACCAACAGCTCTAAACAACTTTAACTTTATTTATTTTTAATCATAAAACACTGAATTGTAATGACAGATTTTTTTTTTTAAATATGAAAACATTATTATGAACTGGTTTTCCTGTGGAATTTAAAAAAGAAATACTTTCAAATCATTAAAGATTAATGGAGAACTACTGCACCATGTGTGGTCACAAATGTTGGGCTGTACAAAATGTTAATAAATGTCATTAATTTGCTAACAATTTTGCATAAATCCTGACAGTGAGAACAAAATAATTGAAGGTTGAAAAATTGAAGAAAAAATAATTTTGTTAAAAAAATAGTTTTGAGACTTCGAAAAAATTCCATTATTTAGATTTTGCAGTACGAAAATCTTATAATTTGAAATGATAACAACGAGTTAAGGCCTAGTTACCCACGCGTAACGGTATCGGCGCGAATCAGCTGATTCAACCTGCCTTATGAAAAACACATACAAGTGCTTACCCAACTTAAGCTAAACATATCGTATCGTTAGCTTCTGTTGATTTTAGATTTTTGCTACGTTTGTACGTGACATTTGTGCACAGCTGATAAAGTTTGGTTAATTTTACACAGCAACATGCTGGTACGATTTTTACATTCTATAATTGGACTAAATGCCAACGTTACGATACGATACGGTTACATTTTAACAACTTGTGGATAACTAGGCCTTTACTCAAAACAATAAAAATAGAAGATGGCTGAAAGAAAATATATAAAATCTTAACCGTTATTTAAATATTTATAGTTACTGATGTTTTGCTATCAACTGTTTTTTTTTTTTTAAATACAGTTATATTTTTCAATTCTCTTTTGAAGATGCTATGTAAATCTCCGTATATTGTGCGTTTTTGGTTGCAACTACTCTTGATTTTTTTTGACGTTTACTCTGTCAATCTTTTTCATTTGTTCATTCGCAAATTACGTGAAAAAATTGTGGAATTTTTTTTTTAAATTTATTATATATTTTTTTTTTTAAATTTAAATGACGGTTAATAAAATCACTTTAAACGTATTTTCTTCAATAACGGTTTATTAAATCACTTGTCACTTTGTTGAGGCTAGAATAAGAATAAAACAACTTGCCAAGAAAACGAAAGGGTGTAGAAAGAAATATAAAAAAAAATTTTGTTTTTTTAAATCAGGAAATGAAACTTTTCTACCCCATTCCCAACAAATACGAAACGCAAGCCTTTTCGCGCAGCGTGGAAACGCATTATGTAAATGCCCTCAATGTTTTAATAAGGGCTGTGGAGTCGTGAACAAAATATCCAACTTTGACTTCATCCGCTGAAATTTTTAAGGCCCGACTCCAACTCTGACTCCTACTCCAAATCAGACTCCGATGCTAAATTTATATGGACATATTTATAAAAAAAACAGTGATAATTCTGCTTAATCAATATAACATTTATTTTTTGAAATATTTTATTTATCTACAATATTAATAGGCTAGGCGATTTCTTGTGACCGATGTTTTGTTCTACCATTTTATACCGATTTTGACAAAACGTATATTTTTTGAAAGGTATTTCTTTTTAGCTGTTCACCAGACTTACTGATTTTTTTAATTTTTGCCTTTATTTTGAGTAAATTGCATTTAAAGTTGCTACTAACACATACTTAAAATTATACAATGCTATGTGAGTGTTTTCTTCATTCACAATAATAACAAACCAAAAAAGTGTGTTTGTGAATTGGCTAAGTTGAAAAAAAAAAGTTGCATAGAATTTGCACTCGAATTTCGAGTGCTGGAATCTGCTAGTTTTTGTACCTTACACCACTATTAGGTTTGGGTATAATGAGTTTGTGCTGCTGTTTGTAACTACCAAAAATATTTGACCTAGACCCATCTTTTATTATACCGATCGAATCAGAATCAATATCTGAATCGATTTAACGATGTCCGTCCGTCCGTCCGTCTGTGTGTCCATGTAAACCTTGTAATCAAACTGCAGGTCGCAAATATGAATATATTTTGATGAAATTTGGTATATAAGCTTTTATCGGCCATGGGATGAACGCTATTGAAATTGGTGAGAATCGGTCCATGTTCAGACCTAGTCCCCATAAAAACGACCCCTATGAAATCGACATAAATTGCCATCTTAGTCAAATTGGGTTTATATGCGTTTATTACATCCATTAATGAGTAGTCCAAAAATGATCCCTATGGGACAACTCTTAGTCATAGATCCCATATAGAGCTGCTTCGGGATATTCACTTAAATCTATCAAAAACCAAAAATATTGCACTGATTCTTCTCAAATTTTGTTTGTATATATTTTTGCAATATACAAGAGACTTTACCAAACATGGCCAGGATCGGTCCTTTTTTGGGCCTAGTCCCCATATAGCTATAGCATCCGATATGAACTTTTTCATATCTGCAGCCAAAAAAATTAATAAAAATACCATTCAAATTTGGTTTATGCTTATTTTCTATATCCAGTTAGTTGGGTCTAAGAGATAGGGTCTCTAAACGCATGGTATAGGGTATCGGTCACCGACTATAATTTGCTTACTTGTTTTTCTTTAGTTTTTTCAGTGAAAAAAATTTTAAAATGTAAGTTTCTAACATTTTGAAGATAAAAGTGTTGTATGTAAATATTTAAAAATACTTACAGAGCCCAGTCCTCGAAATTCTAGTGCAAATTTTGGGAAAATTATTATTTTAATTTAATTATAAATATTTGTTGAACACACGGAAGATATATAACTGTGTTTGTTAATAAATAATTTTATAAGGTCCTAAAGGTAAGCTAATCAATTTTAGCCAATTCACAATTCAACACAAATTTAATAAACACATACACAGCATTGTATAGTTTCTTATTTGAAACTGAAATATGAGTTTTAGTATGTGTTAGTAGTAACTTCAAATGCATTTTACTTCCAAAAAAATGTTCCAGACGGTGCATATCCGTAAATATGGTGGACAACTAAAAAGGTATTTCAAATGGTTTTTTTTTTTGTCAAAATCGGTTGGTAATTGAAGGTTTAAAATCGGTCACAAGAAATGGCCTGCCTATTAATATTATAGAATTTTCAGGACGAATACAAATAAAATAAATGAGAAACATAATTAAGTGATGGCCGACTTTATGATGGATTGAGAGACGAGCTTACCGTAAGCTAAATATTATTGGCCCACCAGTTAAAGAAGCAAAATTAAAGAAAAAGGCATGAAGTGGTTTATATATATTTTTATACCCTATACCACTATGTGGTTTGGGTATAATGACTTTGTGCTGCTGTTTGTAACAACCAAAAATATTTGACCTAGACCCATCTTTAATTATACCGATCGAATCAGAATCACTTTCTGAGTTGATTTAACAATGTCCGTCCGTCCGTCCGTCCGTTCGTCCGTCTGTGTGTCCATGTAAACCTTGTAATCAAACTGCAGGTCGCAAATATGAACATATTTTGATGAAATTTGGTATATAAGCTTTTATCGGCCATGGGATGAACGCTATTGAAATTGGTGAGAATCGGTCCATGTACAGACCTAGCCCCCATACAAATTACCCCTATGAAATCGACATAAATTGCCATAAGATCCAAATTGTCATATAGATCTTACTCAAATTGGGTTTGTATGCGTTCATTACATCCATCCATGAGTAGTCCAAAAATGATACATTTGGCCCCATATAGAGCTGCTTCCCGATCTTCATTTAAATCTGTTAAAGAACAAAAATATTGCACTGATTCTTCTCAAATTTTGTTTGTATATATTTTTGCAAAATACAAGAGACTTTACCAAACATGATCAAGATCGGTCCATTTTTGGACCTAGGCCCCATATGGATATAGCATCCGATATGAACTTTTTCATATCTGCAGCCAAAAAAATTAATAAAAATCCCACTCAAATTTGGTTTTTGCTTATTTTCTATGTCCAGTTAGTTGGGCATAAGAGATAGGGTTTCTAAACGCATGGTATAGGGTATCGTATAGTCGGTCTAGACCGACTATAATTTTCTTACTTGTTTATTTTAAGGCATTTCCTGACCAAAAGTTCCAAGCTAAAAATAACCTTTCTTTTAATAAGGCTTCAAAAAAAAAAAAAAAAACTGGCGGAGGACCCTATGAAGAAATGGTCATAACTTCTGCTGAAGAAAAAATTATTCAGGCTACTGGAATACATGTGACAAAGTAGAAACTTCGCAATTATATCTTATTAATTCAATTAAAGATATTTTTTGGTTTTTAATTTATTTTTTTCTTTTTCGAAAAGGCGTAGTTTAAAAAATCTTTTGTTTACCTTTTTCTCTTCTTCTTTTCTAAATTGGGTATTCCCTAATGATATCTTGTTATAAATTACGTTTACGAAAGGAAAATATGTGTTAATTTAACTACTTAATTCGTCACGTGATTTTATGTGATACAAAAGCTAATGCGTTCACTTATGTGGTAATTGGGCCCCTGTTAATTTTTGCGGTGGCAATATTACAGTAAGGAATTGCTTTTCGGGCCAAGGATTGAATACAATTCATGTAGTAAAAGATATTTTAAGTAGAATTAGATACAAGCAAATTCGAAATGCCGTAATATATCCATACACGTAGGAAAATGTGTCCCTGGTCTGGAAGTTCTAACATGACAATGACGCAAAAAACATACCTCCAAAGTTGTAGCCGAATGAATACAATCTGATGCAAGGCGATTTCTTGTGACCGATATAACTTTGTCAGTTTTGAACCGATTTTGACCAAATATACCTCATTTTTGTTTAGCTGTCCACCAGATTTACAGATTTGCATCGTCTTGAAATTTTTTTTTGAGAAAAATTCATTTAAATTGTTACTAAAATTATACAATGCTGTGTGTGTGTTTATTAAATTTGTTAATGGGTTTGCAAAAATTGTATATGAAATGTCCATTGTTAAATTGATAATTTAGAACATAAACAAATAACGATAATAACGACAATAATGCAATCGAATTCCATTTTAGTAATTGCATATCACACGCCTTATGTTGAATTGTGAATAGCCTTAAATTAACATACCTTTAGGTGGTTCAAATTCCTTTAGGCTCTTATTTCTGTGTGTTCAACAAATATTTACAATGGAATGAACTTAATGAATTAAATAGATTAAAAAAATATTGAAAGAAATAAATTGATTAAAAAAAAATTCATAGAATTTGCACTCAAATTTCGAGGGCTGGGCTCAGCTAGTTTCAATAAAATTCATTGAATTGTGAATTTTTAAACAAAATTCATTAAATTTCGCTATAACTATTTGATGAACACACAGAAGAAATATAAATGGGATTGTTAATAAATGATTTTATAAGAACCAAAGGTATGCTAATCAATTTTAGGCAATGCACAATTCAACACAGGGCGATTAAAATTTACTCTTTTTTGAAACCATCAATAATAAATGCACAGGCGATGAATTGTGAATCGGCTAAAATTGATTAGCATACCTTTAGGCTCTAATAAAATTATTTATTACAAATATTTTATTTTAATTAATTTAATATATTCCTAACATATATTGTGCATAAATTTTATCATTCTGTCATCATTTTTATCATTTTTATCTCCTCGATATAAACTAAAACTATGCCAAATTTCACGCTCCTACGTGCGCGCATTTTGCTTAAAACTGGTCGAAAGATTAACCTTCACGTATTAATATATAGATAGATATAGATTTTTTCTTTTTTGAATAAATAAAGCATATACATTTTTAAATTAATAAAAGAGTTTTTAATTTTATGATCCAATTTTTGTTATTGATCCTGCACGTCGTCAAAAATATATTTTGTTAAAAGTTTCCATTGTATTGTCACTCACTGCAAATTTTCAAACTCTCATATTATTGTTAGTAACACAACAATTATTTGACGGATAATATTTTTATTTTCAAAAATAGTTCACTTTTTGAGAGAGTTAGTTTGGAGGGGCGATCAGAACGGGGATTGATTTGGTGGATTTGTGGTTTTGAGCGACATGCTGCACTGAGAAGAGGCTTCTGCTTATGATGCGAGCACCGTTTTCTTTGATTGTGGAACTAATATCAAAATAAAGTTTCCAAGAGAAATATAAATAAGTCAAATCAATTTTATACTAAAATAAAATCGACGTAACAGACCTGTACGTCATTGCATAATTCGTGTACGGATACTTTTTCCAGCAGGTGTATATATTTCAATTAATTTTTAAACATTTAAAATAAAAAAAAGCTTAATTAGTTAATAAGCCAACATTTAGACGTCATATACATGTCTTAACATGTTTAAGCAACAATTATTTTTCAATTAACCTAATAAATTATGTTAACAATTATATATTAATTTTTTATTTACAAAATTATTTATCTCCAAGCAATGGAAAAAAACAAAAAATAAAAATGAAAAAAATTCATATTCCTATTTGGGTTACCGCGACTCCAATTATGGCAACAAATTCAAAACGATCACTTGCCATTATTGAAATGATTTTTATTAACATAAATAAAACACACATCATTTCATTTTGCACAATAATTCGTTTTGGTGTTTGTTGTACTGTTTAGAAATTCTCGTTTACTTCATTAAAATCAACGTTTATTTATGTCTGATGATACATATAGCGGTCTTTTATTTTCATATAAAAAAAAAAAATATTAAAAAACAAAGAAATTCCTTATGATCTATTGGCATGAAATGTACTTGTACTGGTCTATGTTCAGTGTTATAAATGTGAGAAATATTTTGTATATATTTTTCAATTTAAATTAAGATGGCTTAGAAGAAAAATGCAAATACGAGTAAATACCAATCAATCAAATTGTCGATTACTGTAGAGATACATTAATGAAAGTTAATCACGTTTTGTGTTATTACGTTTTAATGCAGAAAATAAAAGCAAATAAAACCATTTTTATTTTCATTTCAATTTCAAAAATTTTCACTGAAAAATGATACTACAAAAAGAAATGAAGAGCAGCAGAGTTTCTTTATGTATATGTCAATGAAAGCGAATATTGGTTGGATCGAAAGCCAAAGGTGATATTAAAATTTAATCAATAGAAATTTTACTATAAACCGAACCAATTTTATAAAAATGGGGCTTAATCAAAAGAGAATAATTTTCTTTGTTTTGTTTTCGACTGAAATTTAAAGCGAAATATTTTCAAAGCGTAATTTCCTATCGAAAGTGAAGTTCTTTTTCAAATAAAAATATACGAGTAATTTATCTGGAAAGTAAGGGTGTCCAAAATTGTAGTATCATTTAAATTTAAGTAAATAATCTAACTCATAAAAACAAAGTTTTTATTAAAACTCTTTATTTCCTTATGCATATGAGTTTTGAATCTCTCCGTGACTGTGCGTGACTTTGCGTAACTATTTTAAAATTAATATTTGGTGACAACATGTCTGTGGACCAAGTTTCAGATTGATTGGATGAGGGGAAATGGGGTTAAATCACTCCGTGACTGTGCGCGACTATGCGTGACTGTGTGTGACTATCTTAAAATTAATCTTTAGTCACAACAAGTTTATGGACAAAGTTTCAGATCGATCGGATGAGGGGAAATGTGGTTTAAATCACTCCGTGACTGTGCGTGACTATGTCGAAGTTAATCTTTCTTTACAGCAAGTATATCGACCAAGTTTCAGATTGATTGGATGAGGGGAAATCCGTTTTAAATCTCTCCGTGACTGTGAGTGACCATGCGTGACTCTGTTTGACTAAGTCAAAGTTAATATTTTTTTCACAGCAAGTGTATGGACCAAGTTTCAGATCAATCGTATGAGGGGAAATGACATTTAGATCACAACGTGACTGTGCGTGACTATGCGTGACTGTGCGTGACTACCCCAAAATTAATCTGTAGTCACAGCAAAACCATGGGCTAAGTTTCAGGCAGACAGACAGACAGAGAGTATGAGTTAAAAGAAAGAGTTTAAAAAGAGAGAGATATTAAAAATATTTTTATTTCAATCTCTTACAAATAGGCTCCCAAATCTTTTACCAAAATTCTCAATCACGTTTTGCAACAAATTGTTGTCAATGGCTGATATCAGCTCGATAATGTTGTTTTAAGCTCTTGAACTGTTGTGGGATTATTGCTGTACACTTTCAGTTTCAAAAAACCCCACAAAACATAATCTGAAGGTGTCAAATCGCACGAGAAATAATGCGATTTTCGAACTTTTTTTTTTTCAAAAGATCCATTGTTTCTCTTGCTGTGTGCAAGTGGCACCATCCTGTTGAAACCACATATTCTCGACGTCTAACTCATAAATTTTCCGCCACCAAAAAGCTTCGGATCATCTCCCTTTATCGATTTCCATTAACCGTAATCCCACTTCCAATTTTCGTTTTCAAAAAATATGGTTCGATGATTCCTCCTGACCTCCTGATTGCTCTTAGATAACTCTTGGATTCTCTTCACTCCAAATGCGACAATTCTGCTTGTAGACGTAGCCATTGAGCTGGAAATGTGCTTCGTCGGTGACGATTAATTTGTTCAAAAAATTCGGATTTTCTTCTTGTTTTTCGATGGCCCAAGAAACGAGTTGCCGACGTAATGCGTGGTCAGTTGATTTTAATTCTTGGGTCAGGTGGATCTTATAAGCCCTTAAATGGAGATCACGATGCAAAATGTTGTATAATGTGGATCCTTTGATGTTTAATTGCTGCGAACGATGACGAATGGAAGTTTTTGGATCCTCTTCAACACTTCTGCTCACAGCTGTTATCTCTGTTATCATGAACGGATCCAGTTTCTTCAAATTTCTCAACCATCACCTTGATGGCACGATTTTTTGGAGCATTTTCTCTACCGAAATTTGTTCTAAATTTCCTAAATTTTTTAAATTTGCTATCCCAACTCTTTTAATGAATGACGAAATATTCACTGAACCGGTTGATAAGGCTAACCTTTTAGCTGAACTTTTTGCAAAAAACTCGTTTTTGCCGGATAGCGATCGACCTCTGCCCGAACTTGAAAGTGTATCTTGTACTATGCCTAAAATATTCTTCCGAGCACGTGCAGTTAAAAGGATTCTTTCGGATCTCAACATTAATAAGTCTCCGGGACCGGACGGTATACCAGCACTGGTGCTGAAACAGTGCTCTTCGACGCTAGCCAGTCCATTGGCCAACCTTTTCAGCCTTTTGTACCGTGCGGGAGTCTTTCCGTCTTGCTGGAAAGTTGCTAATACCCAACCAATCCCTAAAAAGGGTGCGGCTAATAATCCTGAAAATTACCGTCCGATTGCAATCTGCTCTGCGTTCTCAAAGGTGATGGAGGGCATGATCAATTTCCATCCTGTGAACTACCTAGGGGCCAACACACTTCATAATGATCGACAGTATGGCTTCTACTTTCTGAGCGCTGGAGTCGATCCATTCGCAACTTTGGCGAAAGTAAAGTGGTTGCTCTAGATATTTACAAGGCATTCGATCGTGTGTGGCACGGTGCATTGATATCAATGCTTATTGCATTTGGGTAATTCTATATACTCTTTCGCAGATGACAGCAACATTTGTCATTCATTTTCCTTTAACTGTAAGCCAAGCCTCTTGGAGGTTGGGGTGCAAAAGGCAGATAATGAATGACACACTCAATCAAGACCTGTTAACAATCTCTGAATGGGGTAAAGTGAATAGGGTTGATTTTAATGCGATGAAGACTCAATATTGATATAGGTATTAAGGAATCGGATACTCTTGATGTTCTAGGGATGAGAATACAAAATGATGTTTGTTGGAACGAGCATGTTTTTCAAGTGTCGAAAGAAGCATTCAAGTGCCTTGGTTTTCTAAAACGGTGCAAAAATTACTTCACTCCTTCTGATCTCCTTAAAATCTATACCACTTACATCCGACCAAAAATGGATTACAACTCCCATATATGGGCAGGAGCTTCAAAGTCTATTTTGGAGGTACTGAACCGTGTGCAGAGGAGGGCGTTGGCGCTCATCAATGACATTAGGGTATCCAACTCTATCGATTCATTGGAACATCGTCGGAATGTGGGTTGTGTAGCACTGTTCTATAGATATTACCATGGGAAATGTTCTTCTGAGATTAGCGAACTTATTCCAAGTGCCCGAGTTTCGGTTCGCTCTACCCGCTTCTCTAGTAGATTACATCCGTTTGTAGTCTATTGTCCAGTTTACCGCACAGCGCAGCATTGCTGGACGTATGTGTGTCACGAATAACATGGACAATGTTGGCCTTCAAGGCGTTAATTGTTTCTGGTTTATCAGCTTAAATCAGTGACTTCACTTAGCCCTACAGAAAATAATCGAGAGGTCGCAAATCACACGACCTTGGAGGCCAATTGACAGGTCCATTTTACAAAATCAACTTATCGCCAAAGTTCGATTTCAATAAGTCGATGGTTGCGGTCGCGCTATGGCACGTAGCGCCATCCTGTTGAAGCTAAATCTCGCCCAGGTCAATGTCATCTAAATTTTGAAACAAAAAATTAATTATCTTGGTGAGGTAACAATCTCCATTGATGGTAAGGCGAGCTCCGGCTTCATTTTGGAAGAAATAAGGTCCGATGATGCCACCAGCGTGGAAACCGCACCAACCGGGGTGCATTTTCTGCATGTAATGGAGTCTGTAGGGTCTGTTTTTGATTGGTCTCACCCCATATGAGGCAATTTTCTTTATAAACAGAATTAGCCTCATCGCTGAATACAATTGTACGCTAAAAGAATGGGCAGTTTCCAATTGCTCTAGAGCCCAATCGTCTAAAGAAGGACGCATTTGATGGTCTCGCGGCTTTAATTCCTGCACCAGCTGGATCTTATACGGCTGTAGTACAAGAACTTTGCGCAATATTTTCCACGTAGTGGACGGACAGAGCCCCAATTCCTGCATACGACGCACAGTGGCGCCATTTGAGTTTTTTCGTTGCAAAAATTTAACTTTTGAACCAAATAAGATGATTAAAAAATTTAAAAGGCATATGATATATAATTGATCAAAATATGAAATATGAGTGTTTGAAAAGAGTTCTACGCCGTTTAGGTGCCTACTTATGGGTTAGCAAACTTGAAATTTGTGGAAAAATCAATTTTATGGGAAGTAAAATAAAATATTTTTAAAAATTTTTGATTTTTATGTTTCTTTTAAAATTATTCCAGAAAAGATTTAAAAAAAAAGTTTTTAATTTAATTTTAAAATTTTTGTAAAAGAAGGAATATCTAAAAGACTAATTAATAATTTCTGAACTATAATTATTTTCTAACTCTTTTCGCGACTTTACATGCCGCAGTGATGAAATAAGTGGATCGGAAGATGCTGCTAACATGTTGAAGAGGTCCTCATTTTGTCTCACCCTTGATGATTTGAAAGTGTTCAGCAATCTATATTTTTTATAACATTTGTTTAGGGACTCCTGTGCTTCTTCAGAAAGCTCTCCAATTGGCAAAGTCTGATATTCAATTATATCTTTGCCATGCGACAGTATTTTATGAACTGTCGGGGTAAACTTTTTCGGTTCCAAATCTCTTAACGATTTGATTTTTTATTCCAGTGATTCGAGTTACAGCCTCATCATTTTCAAAAACTGTTTCCATCTTTTGAGTTTCCGTATCCGTACTTGGGGAAGTCCGCTTTTAGTTCAACTTGTGTGAAAACCGCATCCTGAATTCGATTCTTTCTGATCCTTTCCTCATCTTTGTTTGATGTATTTTCATCAAAGTATTCCCCCTATTGTTGAAGCGTATACACCAATTTTAACAAGAACTCCATACACCTTTTTCTTGCGTGCAATGGTCAGATTCCATATTCATATTCATTCCATAATAATAAGAATGGGTTTTCACGGTTATATGTCATATTGCGTAACAATGCCCGCAACACATTTCTGGAACCATGTCTTTTTTCAAAATTTTTCCTGTAACAAAAACTGGGGCAAGGACGGGCAGCTGGAAATTTTTTCATTAGGTAAAGGAATAATCAATGAACTTATTTTGAAAATATGGCAAATATAGAAATTTATAGTTTTTTTTTTAAATTTTCCATCAAAGTTGAGAAATTTTGAAAAAATGGATAGTTGGTAAACACTAAGAAAACAGGACACCAGTATAATTTTTTAAAATTATTTTCTTAATAAGATCAAAAAGAATGACGATCCTTTACTTAGTTTTCGAGATACTGTATGTGAAAGCGGAGCAAACTTCATAAAAATGATCTGGTTTTTTGAACACTGCAAATCAGTCAACTTTGAAGGGCTATATCTTCTGAATCAATAAGTAAGAGACGCTTATTTGAAATCATTGGACAATTTCCTGTAAAATAGGTTTATTCAATATTTTTAGGGGCACATGAAATTTTTGATTTTTGCAACCTCACTTGTTCTACAGGCGCCACTGTGCAACGACGAATCGATAAATTTGGATCTTCTTCAACACTATCCTTTATAGCGGTGGATATTCTCTTCAGTACACACATTCTTCCGACCTGTTGGTGTTACTGCATCATTTAGAGAGTAGGTGGTATGAAATATATTCACAGTTAACCGAATGATGGCTTGCTATGCTAACCCTTTCTATCTAAGCAAAAAAAAAAAAAAATATTTTTGGATAATAGGTTTAATATTCCGAAGCTTCAGGTGTATCTTAGGAAAAATGGTTTATTGTCTTTAGGTACAGTAAGGCTAATAAAAATCGCTTAACAAACTGCAAGAGGCCAACCGAAAAGGAAATGAAAAAGTTTGGCCGGGGAAGCATGATCGAAAAATTAACTGACATTGATGGAGTTGAACTTGGGCT
This sequence comes from Cordilura impudica, assembly GCA_963682025.1. Lineage (NCBI taxonomy): Eukaryota > Metazoa > Arthropoda > Insecta > Diptera > Scathophagidae > Cordilura > Cordilura impudica. The sequence continues at coordinate 26,442,611 of OY821517.1, forward strand.
CGTCACTTGGTTTGACCATATAGTGGTAAATATTCTTTCAACCTAAGTACATCGAATGTCAACAAAAAAGCGCTTCAGTAAAATAGAGAAGAATCATATTGAAATCAATTCCCCTAGGGCAATTAATGTATACCTATAATATAATGGGCTAGGCGATTTCTTGTGACCCATGTTTTGTTCTACCATTTTATCCCGATTTTAACCAAACGTATATTATTTGAAAGGTATTTCGTTTTCGCCGTTTTGTAGATTTATAAATTTTTAAATTTTTTCCTTTAAATTGCATTTAAAGTTGCTACTAACACATACACAAAATTATACATATGCTATGTGTGTTTTATTAATTGGTGTTAATGTGTTTGTAATGAGTTTGTTATCTTCATTCACAATAATAATAAACCATAAAAGTGTTGGTTTGTGAATTGGCTAAGTTGAGAAATAAAGATGCCAAGAAATAGCATTCGAATTTCGAGTGCTGGAATCTGCTAGTAATTATTATAAGGGTAGCGTAGATTTACTGTATTCTTTGCTAGGTCTTTATAGAATCCAACTAAAAATAAAAAAGTGGTATACAAATATTTATTTTTCACATGATTGCCATGTGCATTGTTAATGCTTGGATTCTATGGCACCGGAAATCCGAACAATATATGCCGTTTGTTTGACTTCAAGCTTGCAATAGCTGAATATCTTTGCAAGGTTGGTAAATTAAAAAAAAAACGGGGACGGTCAATGAGCACAGCATCAAACTCTCCTTCAATAAGTAGAGAAAATACACCCACTAGCAGTAAAAAAACTATAGGATTTTCCTTTGCATTCTGTACGGGTTGACAGAATAAGACATTTCCCCAAATGGATGGAAAACCGACATCTTTGTCGTTTATACACTTTTTGCGACAAATGCAATATATTTTTGTGCTACAACGACAAAAGAAACTGTTTTACAAATTTCCACTCTGAATATTTTTTTTTTATTTTTCAAAACATCTATAATATTAATAGGCTAGGCGACTTTTTGTGACCTATGTTTTGTTCTACCATTTTGTACCGACTTTGACCAAACGTATATTATTTGAAAGGTATTTCTTTGTAGCTGTTCACCAGATTTACAGATTTTTAAATTTTTTCGTTTGTTTTGAGTAAATTGCATTTAAAGTTGCTACTAACACATACATAAAATTATACATATGCTATGTATTAAATTTGTTAATTAAATTTGTTAATGTGTTTGTTAATGAGTTTGTTATCTTCATTCACAATAATAATAAACCAAAAAAGTGTTGGTTTGTGAATTGGCTAAGTTGAATAATAAAGTTATCTAGAAATTGCACTCTAATTTCGAACGCTGGAATCTGCTAGTTTATTTAAAACACCCGATTACCAAATTTTTCTTTTACAGTTCAGATATCACAGATTATTTTTCGAAGTGATTCTTTGTACAGACTTTTTCCGGCATAGAAGACTCTCAATTTGTTGATCTGTAGATTTTCTAAAGATAGGCTGGTAGACTTTTAGACATTTAGTTGTTCAATTATTTTGCCAAACTACAGGGGAATAATTTCTCAAAACCAATTCGTCGAGACTATCTACTATCTACGAAGGTTTCAAAGTATTCAGTTATCTAACTTAATACCTTCACTAACCAATTAATTTTTTCTGAGTGTATTTTCCGCCCAGAAACAAAAAACTTCACATTTGCTTTTGTTTCATATCATTAATACACCGATTTCAATTTAGTTTTTCTTTATTGCTATTTATCAAATACTTAAAATTTTTATTGAAAGTAAATCTCTAAAAGAAGTAATGTAATTTGAAGCCCATTGCTTTTTATTAAAAAAAAAAAATAAAAAATAAAAGCTTGACAAATGATTGAGAAATACCAATAAAGAAAATTATATACACTGTGTTGAAAAAAAATAACTTATAGTTGTTTAACATTTTGCTGAAACAAACGAACGAACACGTTTTTCCTTAAAACAAAAGTAAAACAAACAAAAATGGACAGATGGACGGACAGGCAAATAATTACAGCTTTGAATGAAAAAAAAAAAAAAAACTAGAGAAAGTTTGTTTAATTTTGCTGTTTAAATAAAAAAAAAAGTTAATATAAATAAAATTATATGAAGAAACACAAAAAAAGCGCATCATACATTATGAATGATGTATGTATGTATGAACAACCATGATGTATGAACAACATTTATATAAAATTTTATTATAAAACATTTTATAAAAAAAATACGGAGTGTTTTGTCAAAAAGAAATTGTCATATTTTGTTGATAAAATTTAATTAAAAAAAAAATAATAACTGTTGTTATGACCAAATATAAAAAAAAAGAAATATTAACATAAACCAAAAATAATTGGTTCATTTTAAAGTAAGTACTCGTAGTTTTATGATTTCAAAGAAACAACAAAAAATAAAACACAATTACAAGAAACTAACAAAACAAGGAGTCTCTCAACACCAGCACCTTTTAGTTTAAGGTGTCAAGTAGTTTAAAAAACAAATTTCTAACAGTGTGACATAAACAGACCAGACTGTAATATGTAAGACTGGCTACATAACAATATAACATCCCAGCAAAAAATGGATTACCAATAATGAAGATATATAACACAATGCCACAGCCATTCTGGGGGATAAGAATTTCCAAGTCAGAGTGAAAGTACTAGGCCAGCATAGTAAAAGCTATAAAGGGTTTGACGATCTCAGGCCAAACTTTTTTTATGATCTATATTTCTTTAGTATTTCAGCTATAACTCAAGAACCATAAATGATTTCTCATTTCATTCTTCAGCAAAATTGTAACTAATTAAGGCTTAAGTAAATAATTTTTATTAATACAGTGAGTGACAATAAAATAGAAACTTTTAACAAAATATATTCTTGACGACTTGAGCGGTCAATACCAAAAAATTGGACCATAAAATTACAAATTCTTTTATAAGGTTTTTTTATTTAAAAAAGAGAAAAAATTAAAAGCTTTCAAGTTTCTGTGTTTTAGAATTCTCTAATTAGGCTTTTAAGGTCATGTACTTTTCAATTTTAAATAAAAAACATTTATTTAATTTTCATCATCCAACGGTTCGCTGGTATTTTTCCAGCCTCTTCAGGGACTATATTTTATTAAATCTGGCAACCAAACATATAAACAAAAAGAAAATAACATAAGAGAAAACTAATATTTAAAAATATTTCATTTAATTTTTATGCCGTTGACAAAACAATGGAAACATTTACTATAAAATTATTGAAAACTCTTCCTTTATTTTTGGTTTCAATATTTTGCTGGGTATCTATTTTTCTTTAGTATTGCTGGTACGCCCATACCATAATATTGCCACCGCCAAACCTAACAGTTTGTATATTTTGTTGTATATTTTGGGTCTGGTCTTTTTCCCTTTGGTCGTTGTACAAACGATCGTCCATTATGGCCTCTTAATTAAACTTGGATTCTAATTCCGTCGTGACCAGTTCATGTGTTCTTTATCAAAATTTATGCGAACCAGACGATTTTTCTCTGATATCAGTGGTTTCTTCACAGTACGATAACAACCAGGATTAGCCTCAAGCTCGTCGGGAAACAGTTTGAGCACTTTTTTTTAGTTTCGGATTGCTAATGACCTCTTTAAGTATAATTGTTTGACATTTTTTCAACTCTCTGCTATTAAATTATCCTGTCTTTGACTAGCTTTATGGGGCCAACAGCCCAAATGTTGCGTCGCCACCAAACGTACCCATTTCCCGATATTTCTTGATAATTTTTGAACTTATGGATTTCATAGAATATTTTTCACAAATTTTCTTTTACTTAAGATCAGCTGTAAAATCATCTATAATCTCGTTTTTAAGTCTTCACACAACTTTATTCTTGCCATTATTTTATAATAATAAATTATAAGATTAAAACATTGTATTTTAAAAAACATCAGAATCTATAAATATTTTAATAACGGTTGTTATTTTATACATTTTCTTTCACATCATCTTCTATTTTTATTGTTTTAATCTTTAAAAGTTTCCATTGTTTTGATATCACTAAACAAACTCATTTTTTTTCGCTTATTTGTTTTTTTATTGTATTTTTGTAACAAATTTATTATATTTCGATAATTTTAGGACTTGAGGCGAAATTATTAAAAAACAAAATTGCGCAAATTTATAATTTCCAGTGCATTGTAAAAATTTCCAATGTATTGAACTTGAATGTGCTAATTTCAAACATTTCTGCTTTTTTATATTTATAGTTTGGCCGAAATATGGCATCAGAATTGGGAGTCTTTTAAAATTTTTCACTATTTGGAATATTTTTTATTTTAATGATTTTTTTTATCAATTACACTATGCGTCAAATCCAGACTTTTTGCTTTGGGCACTCAAATCTAAGGTTCAGAAAATACACACATAAAACACACAATGTTCTGTTCTAAAGCAGCCAATACATATTTTAATTTTCATGTCAATTATGTGTGTTTCTAAATTTTGTACGGTGCAAAGCATAACAATGACTGTGTTTCGTTTTAATATTTCGTTATCTACACGAAAATTTTTCTATCACGTATTTTTTGTTTCGAACACACATAAACCACACAGATTCGAGTGTAGCTTTATTTTAAGTTCGTTTTCTTGCACACGTACTGCTAAAAAAAAACAGAACATGTTCTTCAACGCGTCTATCTAAAAATTGAAACATTATCCATTCGCGATCGAAAAAAAAGAACGAAATGAAGTCATAAACAACATATAAAATTTCTCTGTTTTCTATTGTATTACTATCTTTTTATTTTTATTTATTTTTATTTTTTTATAACTGCTAATGAATTATTTTAGACTTTTTTAATAAATTTGGTGGAAACAATTGTTGTCGTGATTTCACGAAAGTTGTGCCTAAAAGTCTCAAATGTTATATCACATAATTTCATACTTACCAAGTACTTTCAATCGGTGATATAGATTTGTGTGCCCGAGACATCTTGTTGCACTGTGTTATATGTCAAAAAGAAGTCTTTCTAATTTTTTTTAATTAAGCAGTGAAAATATACTTTTAAAATGACTTACTGTAAGTTGTAGGCCTGGTTAAGTAAATCACTTTTTAATTTTCAGAATTTTGAATAGACCCTTAAAATCAGAAGTTATCGTCAAAAAACTTTTTTCAACACATCACGGACTAAAATATTTTTAACTAAATCAATTTTGAACCGATTTAAAATATTTAACGTTTTTAGAAAGATGAATATGTTTATACTTTTAACAAACCCATGTGAAAATACTATCGAAAATATTTCAAAATTTCAATTATTTTTTTAAATTTTTCAACTTTGCTGCCTTTATTTTGTAATACTTTATTTACATTTATTAAAATAAGTCCTTGTTTGTTAGAATCGGTTAAAATTAGTAAAGTCACAATTCTATTTTTTAAATAAAATTTTAGTTTTTCCTAGTATCCACCAATTTTTTTTGTAATAATGAGTAATAGTAACAGTAAAATTTTTGTGCGTCTAAAGAACTATTTCATTTTATTTTTATTTCAATAAAATTATAGCTTTAACAACTTTTAACCGATTCTAAGAAACAAGGAATTATTTTACTCACTAATAAATGTACTCTCAAATAAAAATAAAAAAAAAAATTATGTTTTCAAAATAAACTAGTATAATAGCCCAGCACTCGAAATTCGAGTAAAAATTCTAGAAAATATTATTTTTTCATTCAATTTAAAAATTTATGAATATTTAAATGAGCCTAAAGGTATGCTAATCAATTTAAGCAATTCACAATTCAACAGAGGGCGTGTCATATACAGTTTAAATCATTCTCACTAACAGGCTGTAACGAATTATTAGAAATATTTCATTTTATTTAATTTAATATATTTTTAAGATAGATTAAACATAAATTTTATCAGCTTCTCCTCCATATGAACTATAACTATGCAAATTTTCACACTCCTCCGTGCCCGCATATTGCTTAAAAAGGGAACTAAAAATTTACCTTCACGTATTAATATATAGATGTAATAAACAAATTATTGGGAAATAAAGGAAATTAAAGGATATAAAGGAAATTATTATCATCTGTTTCTGACAGAATTTGAAGATCATCATTGATAAATAAATACTTATAAATATTAGTAGATTTATCTAAAACTTTTTGTATGCATAACGTTTCCATTAGTTGAAATACACAGGTGAGAAGTTTTGCAACCAGGTCACATTTTTTTTCAATATTTTTTGGTTTTTGTTGAACCAAGATTTACAACATATCTTCATTCAAAATATCAGTTATTTTCCACGTTTAATCGAAATACTGATATTGAATACTTCAAACTCTTTGATTGGTTTTAAAAACTATACTTTTTCTATAAAACTTTTTGTTTCAAATATATTCAATTAAAGGGAATATATAAAAATTGTTGACGTTTTTGATAAGGGTCTATTTGGAAAGTTAAATAAAAAAAAGCGGGTGGGTATGCAATATAGAACCGGTAGCATATATTCCAAAAATAACATGTTAAAAAATATTAAAGTTAAGTTATTTTTGCAAAGAAAATCCCTAATTCTATATAGTATTTTTATATGATAAAGATAAAAATCGAATTTTGGACCACTTTAAAAATATTTATTTTTGGCCTTAAGATAGAGATATGAATCCTGTAGGAAATATTGCAAAAAAAACAACATATTGAAATACTATGTTTAAAAAAGAGTATATTTTTTTCAATATCTACTAAATTGCAAAGTTTTTTTTTCCGAGAAAACTCAATGTTTAGTACATAAGATATCGCAAAAAAAAGTTACCACATTTAATCAGACTAGCAGATTCCAGCACTCGAAATTCGAGTGCAAATTCCAGGAAATTTTATTTTTAATTTAATAAAGACCCTAAAGGTATGCTTCACAATTGAACTCATTTTAAATGAAGAAAACAAACTCAACACATTAACAAATTTAATAAACACACACATAGCATTGTATAATTTTATGTATGTGTTAGTAGCAACTTTAAACGATCATAACTCCAAAAAAATATTCAAGACGATGAAAATCTGTAAAACTGGGTAACAGTTAAATAGAAATACCTTTCAAATGGATAATTTTTGTCAAAATCGGGGTAAAACTGTAAAACTTACATCGATCACAAGAAATCGCCTTGCCTATTAATATTATAGATAGTGTTAAAATAAGTAAGATATAAGAGAAAATATAATTTCTAGATTTATTTCTAAAACATCTTTTATTAGCACATAAAAAAATAAATTTAGCATTGGAAAAAAATTGACCTTAAAGTGTTATAACTTCTTTTTCAATAATTTTATCTCATTAACCTTAACATATTCAATATACCCAGGATCCAGACTTTAATTTGTCATATAACTATTGTATTAACTGAACGATTCACTGTGCATCGTAACTACATCTTGCCCCTCTCTTATTCTTTATCGTTTTAGCAGCCTATAATTGTCTTAATACTCTTTTTCAGATCGATCGCTACTTAGTATTTATGATTCTTTAATATTGTCTCTCTTCATCTGACTGCTCCCACCACCACTGTAACTTCATCGATATTTCCAAATATCCATAAAAATTCCTTCTTCTTTTCACATAGATCCATCTTTATCGTCTCAGCTGCCTCCAATGTTCCCTTTTTCAATATAAAAAAAGAAAATTTGATAGTAGATCTTTCTAATTCTTTTATTCTCTAGATAACATTTTGATTATATGACTGCTTATGACTTGATATATAAAATTATATAATTAAATATTTATTATTTTTAAACTCTTTCTTTTACCTCGTACTCTCTGTCTGTCTGTCTGTCGTGGGTCAACTCCATTCCCCCTTATCAAATTGATCTGAAACTTGGCCCATAGTCTTGCTGTGACTACAGATTAGTTTTGGGGTAATCACGCACAGTCACGCACAGTCACGGAGTGATCTTAATGTCATTTCCCCTCATCCGGTCGATCTGAAACATGGTACATACATACACTTGCTGTAAAAAAGATTAACTTAGACATAGTCACGTACAGTCACGCACAGTCACGCATAGTCACGCACAGTCACGGAGTGATCTAAATGTCATTTGCTCTCATCCGATTATTCTGGAACTTGGTCGATAGACTTGCTGTGAAAAAAGATTAACTTAGACATAGTCACGCACAGTCACGCATAGTCACACACAGTCACGGAGTGATTTAAAACCCATTTCCCCTTATCCGATCGATCTGAAACTTGGTCGATAGCCTTGCTGTGAAAAAAGATTAACTTTGAAATAGTCAACACAGTCACGGAGTGATTTAAACCCCATTTCCCCTCATCCGATCGTTCCGAAACTTTGTCCATAGACTTATTGTGACCAAAGATTAATTTTAAAATAGTCACGCACAGTCACGGAGAGATTCAAAACTCATATGCATAAGGAAAGAAAGAAATTTAATAAAAAACTTTGTTTTTATGGGTTACGTATTTTATTAATTTTTTTTTAACTTCTTGTGACTTTATATATAAATATATATAATTATTATTTTTTTTATATTTTTTTTACTTATTTATGTTTTAATCTAGACTCTGCAGCTAATGTTCCAATTTATAAGACTTCTTAACAACCTGATTGCTTTAAAACTTTATATTAGTTTAAAATCTTACACTACGACTTATTCTAATGGCGTTTTATTTTCCGGCAAAAATGTTACACGTTTGTGTTCTATTCTAAAAATATGTCAATCTTGCGAAAGAGTTAATGTGTTCTTTTCTAAAAATTACGTACTATAAAATGTGAAAAAGTTGCATTTTGCGCACTCTAAAAAATCAGAGGGGAAAATCGCACGATAAAACAGCTGACATTTGTATTGTTTATAAATGTGTATTTGTGTGAAGAAACAAAAAAAAAAATAAAAATAAGAAAAAGCATAATTTTTATCGTTTTGTTTAAAATAAATTATTAACATGGAAAATATCAATGTCAACAAAATTAGCTGTTCATTAAAAAAGTGTTGCAAAGTTGTAATTTTATGTTTTATTCTGACCATTAAAATTGCCACATCTTAAATGGGCATGGCAAACATTATAAAAATGTAACATTATAAAGTGTAACATTTTTTTGTTGGAAAAGAAATCACCATAAGACTCCCTGTTATCGTGTCAGATGCTTCTAATGCTCGAAATTATCTTTATCGGATCGATAAGAATGTTATATAATACTTAATCACCCCTGTTCTTGAAATCACTATCACAAAAAAAAAACTCGTAAATGAAAAAATTCTTAAATTTACGAGTTTTATGCTGTTCTATGATTTCAATAAGAACATTTTTTTTTTGTTTTAATTCACATAGAAACGGCTTTGTGAAATCAAAAAAATGCCCTTTTTTCTACCAAACAGATCCTAAGAGATAAAAAAAAAAACAATTGATATTTAAACTTCAACATGTTTTTTTATTGATCCTTGTTATTATTAAAAAAAAAAAAAAAACGATTTCAAAAAACGTCTACACTTTCCGTTGATTTAAAAAAAAAACTCTTAATCACTGGTCGATGTTAATAAAACACACTTAATTGCACAATATATTTTTAGTTGCACAATCAATATATATTTTTTATTATAATTTTTTCAATTATAACATAGAATCATTATGCACTAATATTACAAATAAAGGAATTTAAAATAATATTTCACTCAAATCACATATTTTTATTATTTGTTTGCACACAACTTTCTTTATGTTCGAAACAGTAGTGATGCCAGTCAATTCCAATTTATTTGAATGTCGAATTTCCTTTGGTGATGCCCAACTTATTTCAAAAATAGAAGTCATTCTTAATTGAATGAAATTGAAGAACAAAAACAATTAAATGAACAAGTAAAATGTTACTTTAAAAGCAAATATATATTTTTTTTTACTTTTTTTTATTAACTTAAGGAAAAACATGCAAAAATTATTTAAGTCTTTTTTGTGAAACTAATTAAAGAACCATATGGCACCTCGGTTTCTAGATAACATATGGTTCTGTCATGTCATTTGACAATAAAAAAAATTATTTCGAAAAATACTTTGAAAATATAAAATTTGTGTTTTCAAGAAACCCAAAATTTCAATTTCCTGTTATTTTAAATTCATTTTTATTCCAATAACAACGTTTCAAGAACAGGGCTGAATATTTTCTGTATACTCCGATCGATAAGAATGTGTAATGTAATACTCAATATATTCTATATAATCAAGATTTTAGAATAAATATTCTAAATTTATATATATATATTTTCGTTTTAATTATTTCATTATTTCCTATCGATCAAAAAACATCTGATTACCTATAAATCTCCTGATCATCTATATTTCCACTATTTTTCTATGTTTTATTACATTAAATCACTTTTTTGAGAACTAAACTGTTTTCATTACAAACAAGTTTTATTTTTTGACTTCTTGTATCCAAAGTTATCATTTAGTTTTTTTAGAATTTATCTTTTCATCTACCAGTTAAGCTCCTCATCCTCCGTAGTCCATTAATTTTTCTCATGAGATTTTTTATTAAAAGCGCTAAATGAAAACAATGCACTTTTTGGGTTGTCAAAATACTATAAATATAGCACGAAATGTGCTAGATTGGCATCGCAGTGTTTGAATAGATCTTTTAGGACCCTTTAAGTGTTTGTTTTTTTCGACTTCTTTTCGTTTCTAAAGAATATATCTACGGATCATAACTTTCTTTAATGTGTAGTTTATCGCTCGCGGTACCAATTGTATTTGCAATTCTAACATACTTCTGTCGTCGTTTACACTTACAAAGTAACGAAAATTAACAGCAAAAATTATGTTAAAATTGTGACATGATGCTGATGTTCTTTAATGTTAAAATAGCTGATTTTAAATTTGTGATAAACCTCCTCTAAAACTACTTAACTTAACCACAAAGAGAAGCTACTATGTTAAGCAGTGTGTTAATGTGAAATGTGCATGTTTTATGATAATAGTCGCCGTCATCGTCATATTCCTAGCCTTATTGTAGTTATAATAAAAACCAACAACACAGCTAAAATGCTTTTTTTGTAATAAGTTTATGACGACAGATGTACGGACAGACAATTTGAAATTGTTTGATGATTTTTAGGTGATTTTAAATGGTTGTTCTCATGGCGCTAATTTAAATACCAACTTTACCAACACGTAAACGTCATACAGACTTTTATTTTATAAAATATACTTTTTTATCTTCTTCCAAACAAAAGGGATTAAGTTGTTGGCGAAGAACGATAACAATGGTGAATGAGTTTTATGGTAGTCGTAACAAGCTCAGATTAACTATAAAGTATTAAACATTTACATAAAATTTAAAAATATGGCAATAGTTTTCTATATATTTAAAGTTGTAAACATCAGGAAGTTTAGAGCAAGATTTGACAGGTGAGGTTTATAGACAAGTTACTGGAATTCGAAAAAACTTGGAAGAATACATGTTTAGTTAGAAATATAAATTAATGTTCCAAGAAATTTGTATCTAGAATATCATGGGAAGGTAAATTCAGGGATTTTAGATGATCACATTTATTCTGTAAAATTAGTGTATTATTTCAGAAAGACGAATGGGGTGGTTGGTTTTGATGAGCAAAGGTCACTTGCATGGTGGCTAGGTCTGAAAATCCAATGAACTTAATCAATTCAAATAGCGATCGTCCTGTGGCCGACAGAATCATATATAACAAATTTCATCAAAATCTATTTATATTTGTAACCTGTGGTTTGATTAAAAGGCACAGACAGACGGACAGACAAACAGACGGACGGATGGACGGACCACAAACTCATTATCCCCTGACCACAGAGTGATATAGGATATAATGATCATACATGATATAAGATATTGTTATGTATTGTACCAGAAGTAGAAACAAATTTCCGCATACTGTTTTGATGAAATCTTCACTAGCAGGACGGGATTTGTGATGTTTGATTTCGAGATAATCTTCCTTGTAGTTAGCTCTATCTTTTTTTTACGTACATCCATCTTACATCTAATCACATGAAAAATTCATATTTTTTCTAATGGAAAGTAGGGTTGTTAACGGGTTGTTAAGGCACCCGCTTAGGCTAGTTACCGGGAACTATATTTTAAGGAAACATGAGATTATAATTAAAATAATGATAATCTAAATGGATCATAAAAATTATGAACTAGCAGATTCCAGCCCTCGAAATTCGAGTGCAAATTCTAGGAAATTTTATTTTTTCATTAAATAAGGACCCTAAAGGTATGCTAATCAATTATAGCCAATTCACAAATCAACACAAACAACAAACTCATTTTTATAACAAACACATTAACAAATTTAATAAACACACACATAGCATATAATAATTTTATGTATGTGTTAAGGTGCTATTACACGAAGTTTTTTTTACATATGTACTGTCACTTTTTTTATCCACATAAAATTTCATTTCTGTCAAAATTGTCTTTTACACACGATTCATAATTTTTGCTATCACACGTGCGTATGTATTTCCGTATGACATAACCTCTAAATGTAAATAACAGCTGATTTAATTTGTGAATTTACAAAAATTTGTAATTAAAAAAAAGGTTATATATTTTTTAATTGTTAATTAATACTAAACAATTTATTTTTCTTTCAATATTAATCTTTAAAATTTACTCTGTTTTTCTTTCGCCACAAGCAGTGTTGTATTTTCATTTGTTTGTCATGCAAAAATAGAACCTGTTCTAATTGAAAAATGTAGATGTGACTTTCCTCATGTATTGTACATAAACAATGTTTCATATGTATCACACGATGTGTACAACATTTGTAGTGGGAAAATTTGACAGTACATATGTAAAAAACACATCATGTAATAGCACCTTTAGTAGCAACTTTAAATGCAATTTACTCAAAATAAAGGAAAAAATTTAAAAATCTGTAAATCTGCAAATCGGCTAAAAAGAAATACCTTTCAAATAATATACGTTTGGTCAAAATCGGGATAAAACGGTAGAACAAAACATCGGTCACAAGAAATCGTCTAGCCTATTAATATTATAGATTTGTGCTTGATAAGATATTCCTTTGAATATTATTCATTTGAAACAACTCTATACAAAAACAAGTGTTAAATTCGGCTTTGCCGAATCTTTGGTACCCTAAACCTGAGTTTTAGGTTTACATTAATATCTGGACTTACTGCAGCACTATTTCTAACAAATGTAAACAAAGTATTTGAAAAAGTAAACAATTTGATAATCTTAATGCTAAATTATTACAACGAACGCAGGTGTTTCCATAGGCAATATCTCGGTACAATGATGCTCGATTTACCCCATTATAAATAACCAAACCTGCTCGTAATAATGACAAACAATATTCTCCTAGGTTTAACCAGATAAATGGTATATTTTTGAATGACCGTGATTTCCACAGACAAAGAAACAGACGGACATCGCTATATCGATTCAAGTTGTTATAAGGATCAAGAATATATCTATAATATTAATAGGCGATTTCTTGTGACCGATGTTTTGTTCTACCGTTTTATCCCGATTTTGACCAAACCTATATTATTTGAAAGGTATTTCTTTTTAGCCGTTTTGCAGATTTACAGATTTTTAAATTTTTTCTTTTATTTTGAGTAAATTGCATTTAAAGTTGCTACTAACACATACATAAAATTATACATATGCTATGTGTGTGTTTATTAAATTTGTTAATGTGTTTGTTAATGAGTTTGTTATCTCCATTTACAATAGTAATGAACCATAAAAGTGTTGGTTTGCGAATTGGCTAAGTTGAAAAATAAAGCTGCTTAGAAATTGCACTCGAATTTCGAGCGCTGGAATCTGCTAGTATACTTTATTGGGTCACAAATTCATTTTTCGTTGCATTACAAATGAAATGACAATGTGATATATACACTCTGCACAGTAGTGTGGAGGGTATAAAAAGTAAGAAAATTATAGTCGGTCTAGATCTAGACAATTCAATAGCCTATACCATGCGTTTCGTGAGAGGGTCATGGATCAAACTTTGCTGAAGCAAAGGATATAGCAAAGAAACCAAATTCTAGTGGAGTGAAAACTCCGTGGCCTAATTTTTTCTTAATTCCGTAGGGCCAACTGTTAGAAAAATTGTGTCAAAATTTCATGACATTTCACATTAATTAGAATAAAAGTTGCTGTTATAAAAATGATGCTGCTTTTCAAGTTTGAGAAAAAAATTGATTGCACTACTTCCCATTGTAATTTATAAAATATCAATTGATTTTCCCAAATTGTCACTTGTATTCAAGAAAACATCATTTGATCTGCAAAAATTATCAAATGTATTTCAGAAATGTATTTAAGAAAACTTAATTCAATTAAACAAATATAGTAAATACCTTAAATTCATCATATCGTACAAATTGAATTCGACAGTTGTTCTCAATTCATGATTTAACCACTTTTATTCAATCATCGAATAACTCAACAACTCATTTTCAACCGTATTATTTATCAACATTTCCAACATCTCAACAAAACAATAATAAATTGTAGTACACATATTCCGTTTATTACCGAGATGCCAGTGGAATAAAAACTAAATCTACGCAATTTTCTCTGGCTACTTCATTAATTGTAATGGCTACAGCTGAATCTTTCATATATTTTCATAGTTCTGAATTTTTTGATGACTACTATCCGTTGTGACAGACGCTTTTTACCAGGAGAACATCAAAGAGGTGGTGGAGTATTGTTAGCTGTAAGAGGTGATATTTCTTGCAATTTAATACTTTTAAATTCTATTGGAATTACTGATCAACTTTGCGTTGAAGTTAGATTTTCAATTAACAATTCTATATATTTTATTGTAACTTCTATTACTCCAGAAAATTGAAATGATATTTACCAAAAACTTTTAGATGTAGAATGTAATTTTCTATAGACATTTAACATGTACGTGTCATTGCATATCACTAGCGACATTGGTAGTATTGACTAGGTAGTTCTCATAGGACCATATGTAGACATTGGAACCAGATATTCTTGTACAAATTTGATTGTTCTTTCACTTTTCTTTTATAACTTCGTTTACTTATTATGTTTCTTTTATTTGATTTATTATAAAATATATTTTTATTTACCTTTTGTATTAAATTTTTCTATATATTGTTTTAAAACTTTAGTTTTTCGTCCAACCACGTGTTTTTCAAACAAAACTATAGAAATCAAGAAGAAACAGAACTCCCAACTTCAGTATGGAATATTTTTTGACAGATAAAGAAAAGTAAATAGTGATCTCCACTATTAGTTGACAATGTCAACAAAATAATAGACAAAAGTGGTGACTTGGGGACACTTGACCCCAGGCTTCCTGCAGGGATTGTATAATTTTATGTATGTGTTAGTAGCAACTTTAAATGCAATTAACTCAAAATAAAGGACAAAATTAAAAAATCTGTAAATCTGCAAAGCCGCTAAAAAGAAATACCTTTCAAATAATATATGTTTGGTCAAAATCGGGATAAAACGGTAGAAGAAAACATCGGTCACAAGAAATCACCTAGCCTATAAATATTATAGATGATGAAATTGTTACTAGTTTTTTCCTTTCTCATGAATTTAATCAGAATAACGGCATAAAAATGACATTGGCACAACCCTTGATTTGTTCTTTATATTAAATGGCATTAGATCTTGTTATGATTTGTGTCACAGTCCAATTTCAAGAAATAACGTTAATCATAAAGCTGTTGTAATATCTTTTGAATTTTATGCTTTTCAAAAAGATCTGATATCGTCAATTATTTAGCGATGTATGATTTTTCAAATTCTATGGATTGGTCACTCATATCAAATTGTAACGACCCTAAAAAGCAGTATCAGTTTTATTGGATAAAATGAATTTTTCAGTGAAGTTAAGGATACCTTTAATAAAACAGTTTTTAAATAATAATATGAGACTCAATAACTTAAAATGTTAAGAGAAAGGCTTTTAAAAAATAATGAGGACTCAGATTAAAGATATTTTAAGTAAATGCGTCGTGAGCTAGATTTCTTATTCAATATTGAAAATATCCTAAAATCTGAATCGTATGCATTTTGGCATTTTATTAAAATTAAACGTAAAAATACCGGGTATTCCGCTAATATGATCTACGGTAATGAGGTTTCAATGACTAGCGATCAGTCTTGTAATATATTTGCAAAATTTTTCCAATCTACTTTTTCTAATCCCAATAACTTAGGCATGCACACAGTGGAACCTTCGGGGAATAATCTTACTATTGTTATATCTGAGGAGGGTATTATTTCTTCCATGCTAGAATTAAAAGATAGTTCGTCTCGTATTTTTCCAGATTCAATACCAGCAGTAGGTTCTATTCGAACTCCTTTTAGTGAATGTAAGGCATCTATAATATTAATAGGCTAGGCGATTTCTTGTGACTGATGTTTTGTTCTACCGTTTTATCCCGATTTTGACCAATTGTATATTATTTGAAAGGTATTTCTTTTTAGCCGATTTGCAGATTTACAGATTTTTAAATTTTTTTCTTTAATTTGAGTAAATTGCATTTAAAGTTGCAACTAACACATACGTAAAATTATACAATGCTATGTGTGTGTTTATTAAATTTGTTAATGTGTTATATGTGTAATAAAAATGAGTTTGTTTTTTGTGTAGATTAGTGAATTGACTACAGTTGATTAGCATACTTTTAGGGTCTTTATTAAAAGAAAAAATAAAATTTCATACAATTTGCGCTCGAATTTCGAGGGCTGGAATCTGCTAGTATTTTTAAATAGTTGGAAAAATTTGTGTGTTGTGCCTAGTAACGCCAAGAAAAGATTGGCAAAAAAGCAGCAAATAAAGGCGATAAATAAGCTGGATGAAAGACTGGGTATTTAAAAATTTTCAGAACTTAAATACTTCATCAGCTACAATAAATTAATTAAGAAAATAGTTATGATATAAATAGGTCTAATGCGATTAAGATTAAATTTCATTAAATTATTTATTTTTTATTTTTATTATAATTATTATTATGTATTAATTTAATTATTATTACAAATAAATAAAAAAAATAGTTTTTCAACATTTCTATAGAAAAAGTGATTTTTTTCTTGAGGTTAACATATTGCGGGTATTACAGTATCGAAGGTATGAAATGTTAGTTAGGTATGTTACATACCATGGGAAAGGTTAATTTGTCTAGTTTCTCAGTATACGTTTTATTTTAAAGGTTTTAGAAACACTTACACATTAATAGGAAACAAATTCCAAGTAGTGCATATGCTAAAAATTGAAAAACCGTTGTCTTCAGTTACAAAACATTTTCTTTGATACATATCCCACTCGAATCCCACTTAGCGACAAAAAAGCTCTTTAAGGAAAAAAACCTAAGCTTTCTTTTGAGCAAAAAAGGACTTTTTTTTTTTTTTTAAAAGTCAAAAAATTTTTGATTTTGCAAAAAAAGTCAAAAAAATTTGTTTTTTATTTATTTTAAATTTTTTTCCAGAAAGATTGCAGAAGTAACTATCTAAACTATTTGGGACAACTTTTGCTAAGAACAATAGGTAAAAAGCAAGGTTCAGAAAATACACACATGAAACACACAATGTTCTGTTCAAAAGCAGCCAACACATATCTTTATTTTCATATCAATTATGTGCGTTTCTAAATTTTCTACGGTGCCCAACACAACCATGACTGTGTTCGTTTTAATATTTCGTTATTTACACGAACATTTTTGTATCACATACTTTTTGTTTCAATCACACATAAAGCACACATTTTTGAGTGTTGCTTTATTTGAAGTTCATGTTCTGGTACGTGTACTGAAAAAAAAAAACACAGAACATGTACAATAAACAGGTTCGAGTTCAGTTATATTTTAAGTCGTGTTGTGGCTCGTGTAGTAAGAAAAAACAGAACATGTACAATAAACAGGTTCGAGTTCAGTTATATTTTAAACACGACTTTATTCAGTGTGTGTTTTTTTCTGAACTCTGGTAAAAAGTTACATGGTTAAAAAAAAACACCTGTTTGGCCAAAATGTCAAATTTTGACCCCCTCTAACTCAGAGAGTTCTTGACCGATCTTGTTGAAAAATTGTGTCTAAACTACTATTCAATAGGACTAACCTTGGTGCAAATTTTATCCCGATAGGAAGACATCAGTTTCAAAAGTTGGGTCACTTGACATGAAACGCCCCATACACATATATTACGGTGACAGCAGTTTTATGAAAAAAAAATTTGGTCGAATTTTGAGGTGCGCGGGTCGGAGTATTGTGACACTGGATCTAAAACTTTAGTGCGCAAAATTTGAGCCAAATCGGACAATGCTTCCTGGACGCGCATTGAGTTCAAAGTCCAAATATTAATTTATATGTAAAAATGATAAAAAAAAATCATATGAGTCCGATCACAGGGGAGATATGTAAACATCTAGTAATTAAAAATTTTTTTATGTCATTTTTAAAATCAAACAGAAAGCGTCATCTATGTATCACTTATAGCAAAAACTGTTTCAGCTAATTCAACAACCCTTTGCTGTAAAACGTTAAAAATATCCCAATATAAACGTATATAAGTGATACATAGATGACGCATTTAAAAAAGTTGCATAAAAAACAATTTTATATCATAATTTTTTCACCAATACAATCATAAGTCACACACCGATTTGTGTTACAGCTCTCACCGATTTGTGTTACGCTGTTTTTGGGATTGTATTGTGAAATAGAAATTTACCCCCTGTGGTTTACACATCAAAAATCATTTTGCACAAAAATTTTGATATTAATAATTACGTTTCCATTAAATTAATTAATAAACCATAATCTAGAGTAAACTATTCTTCTAATAAAATAACCAAATCTATTATCCGTTGAAAAACAGCCAAGTTATATCAAGTTCCCCAGGCAATAAATGCGTCGCAGACCACTTGATTGAGAAAATCGAGCTCACATTTTTAAAGACATTGGAATAATTTACAACAACAATATTTTTTCATTCTCCTGGTCCCAGAATTATCCTATGTAAAGTATTTTGCATCTCGTCTATTGTTATGCAGGTCTAAATTAATGTCAAAACGGAACGTATTTTTTAGCAGTATTTCAAAATCTCCAATTTTACTTTTTAAAAAATTTTTCAAGAAATTTTCCGAAATAAACGATCGGACTTTAAGGTCTTGTTAATAAAATATATCTGATTAAAAATGCCAAATATTGTAGGTATCCTGTTCTTAATTTGGCGAGGGCAGCGTTTTTATTTTGGCGGATTTGAAGAAAAATGTGATTTTTCATACTTTTTCAACTGTTAGGCTACATATTTTTGGTGTTTTGGTATTTCAAATATCCTTTGTCAAAATATTATACTCCTTGACATAAGTTCTTAATCTTGTAAATTAAGGTTAAATTGAAATACTATAAATTGTCCCCCTTTAAGGTCAAAGGTCAAATTTAAGGATATTAAAATTTTTTTAAAACAAAGTATCGAAATAATATATATTTGTGGAAGGATTTCATTAAAACTTGTTGATAATATTTTAATAATTCAAAATAATAATATTCTGGAAATTAATTTTCTGAAATTAATTTTCTTCAAATCCACTAAAATAAAAACGCTGCCCTCGCCAAATTAAGAATAGGATACCTACAATATTTGACATTTTTAATCGCATATATTTTGTTAATAAGACCTTAAAGTCCAATCGTTGATTTCGGAAAATTTCATCAACAAAATTTTTGAAAAAGTGAAATTGGAGATTTTGAAATAGTGCTAACAAAAAATACGTACCCTTTTGACATTAATTTAGAACGGGATAAAAATAGACGATATTTTACATAAGATCATTTTGGGATCAGGAGAATGAAAAAATATTGTTGTTGTAAATTATTTCAATGTCATTAAAAATGTGAGCACGATTATCTTAAACAAGTGGTCTGCGGTGCATTTATTGCCTGGGGAACTTGATATAACGTGGCTGTTTTTTAACGGATAATAGATTTTGTTGTTTTATTAGAAAGGTAATTTACTCTAGATTATGGTTTATTAATTAATTTAATTGAAACGCAATTATTAATATCAAAATTTTTGTGAAAAACGATTTTTTTGATCATTTTTACAAATAAATTCATATTCGAACTTTGAACTCAATGCGCGTCCAGAAAGCATTGTCCGATTTGGCTCAAATTTTGCGCACTAAAGTTTTAGATCCAGTTTCACAATAATCCGACCCGCACGTCTTGTAGTTCCAAAAAAAAAATGGCTGTCACCCTAATATATATAGATTAAAAAAACATTGAAAAAAATTTGAATGAAGAAATAATACTTCGAAGAATTTGCGCTCGTATTTCGAGTGCTGGACTCTGGTAGTATATATGATTATCTGAATTTTACGATCATTGCAGTAGGTCTGATAGGGGTTATTTATGTGGCTAGGGCTAGGGAAAACTCTAAATCAACTTAGAAAGTGATTCAGAGTCGATCGGTATAATAAAGGATGGGTCTAGATCAAATATTTTTGGTAGTTACAAGCAAAAGCACAAACTCATTACACCACATAGTAGTATAGGGTATAATTAACAATATTACACATTTCGGATACATTCCTCTATACAATATAGTTTTATATTTTTTTTTCATTATTTTCGACCTCTTATCTACCAAATGTACCACCAGCTAATAAAGTATCAATTTTCACTTAAAAGAAATTAATTACAAATTTACCAATATGGTACCCTAAATATTAATAGGCTTCACGCGATACACTTTCCTTAAAATAATATTTATCTTACACTTTCATCAGCAATACTTAAATGGTTTTATGTGTTTCTGGTTTTTCTTTAGAAGAGGATCACAACATTATCCCTTAAAAAGCATTTACACTAATGATAAGTACCTCGCATCATAAGACAAGAGGGTACTTGAACAAAATCAATTAGCGACGAACAGAAATATGTTGTATGTACAGTATTTTGAATTAATATGTGTCAATGACACGTGTAACCACACAACAATATATCAAAACTACAACAACAACAACAAAATAAATGGGCAAACCAAAAACATCATAAAAGAAAAAGAAACCTTCAACTAAATAAAGTAAAAAAAAAAAACTGATATAAAAATAAAATTGAAATTATTTGAAATTGAAAACTAAACTAAACAATTTCAAAATTATAATAATAAAAATAGTCTTTCAAAATGAAAAGAAGAATTCTCTTAAGAATTCTTGTTGAATAGTGAAACAAATTAATGATGTTGCTGTGTGTGTGTGTATTTTTGGTTTAAAATAAATATTGAAATAATAAATTTGTACAACATAATTTATATCACAGATGTTATTTTCTTTTTAAGGGATTCCATGACAAACGAAAGTATAAATTACTCGTATCACTTTCTTAAAGGGGAAAGAGGGAAGAAAAGAAACAAATTTTATTGAAGAAAAAAAAAATTGTTTTCATTTTAAAATAGAAAATCGTCACGTATTCCTGTTAAAATCAAATGAATCAAATTCAACAAAATGTTGTTAATAGTCCATACAATTTAAAATCAATTTTCAAAAAAAAAAAAACACAAATCTCTTAATTTTATTGTTTACTAATTATAGTTTACAATGATTTATGCATTTTTTTCTAAATAATAAACAAAAAGTTAATTTTTGTTTACACAAAAAAATGTTTTTGTTTATAAATTTATCCATGAGACTCATGCAAATATTAAAAATTTTTATATTTTTTTAAATTAATATTATATTTTTTTTTTCAATTTCAGGTAAATACGCGATGTTTATTTCTAATTTGTTTATACTGCAATTTAAGTGAGTTGGATTCATTGTATTTTTTAAGATTTTTAATGAGTTTTTATATTTAATTTCTTTCACTTTTTATATTGTTTTGAGTTGGTTGGTTTTACTATTTTTAGCTACTGATTATTTTTTTTATATATTTTTTCCCTCTTTTTTAATTAAACTATTATTTAACATTTATTATGTCGTCTTAAACTTTTGCCAAAATATCACGATAACCGGCACGATAATGCACGCTTTAAAAATGTATACAAACATATTTACATTTAAACTTTTTTTTTGTTGCTACCTGTTGGAAAAAACTCGCGGTGCTTTAACAAACTGGGTTGTCTTGTTCGATTGTGAAGACTCTTTACTTTGGTAGTAACACCGCACTTTATTAATTTGTCAGCAAAAAATTTATTACAAATTTAAGTTTTTACTTTTCGGTAGTTTTTCATAACCGTCTGCCTGCGTGTGGTCTGGCAAAAATTACCTCATTTTATTTTAAAAGACTAAAGATATTGACCTAAAAAATAATTAATAATTATTATAATAAATCAATTAATATTTTTAGGACAAAAACAAAAGAAAAAAAATCTATTTAGTAATATTTTCAATATTCTCTTAAGAAAAAAAAAAAAAATACCTGCAACCGATCTTTCTGATTAAGAATACAGAAATATATGTGTGCTTTATTTTTCAATACCACGCACTATTGAAAAATAAATCATTTCTTTTGGTCATAAATTAAAAACAATATTTGAGGACTTATGTATGATATTTTAAAGATAAATTTTTCTTTTGGATTTTCTAAAATATTGTTATATTGACCCTAATAACACGTAAGTGCTAACTTTCTATAGATCTGTGGTCACAAGCATTAACCGCCTAAGTCGATAATCATGCTTTCGAGAAAAATAACTTTTTATATAAAAATAATGGGGCTTCATTACGACTTAGGTCATTATATTTTCATTAATAACTTTTTAAAAAACAGTGTTAGAGACACGGGGATTTCATGTAATTATAACGCATTGTTAGTTGAATATGACGGCATATATAACTCAAATCGTTCTTAAGTCAACTTAGGCGGTTATTGCTTGTGACCACAGATTTTAGCGCCTTTTAAATACTATCTATCTATCTATCTATAAATATAAAAGAGTTGCGTGGACGATCATCATCGCCCAGCCCAAACCCTTCAACCCAGAAAATTGAAATTTCGACTGTAGGTTCCCCTCTTGGCGTAAAGATCCACTAAGAACGGGTTTTTTGAAATTCCTACATTAATGGACAAAAAAGAGAAAAATGATAAGAAATGAATCTAAGAATATAATATTTGGTGTGTGGACTCCATCCGGGAAACAAATATTGGCCCAGAATAAATTTTTTCGAAATTCGGCAATTTAAGGGGAAAAACGGCTAAAAAGGAGCTCTGTGAATTTGGCATACGACTTGAAAATCGGGATTTTTTTGCGATTCTTACAGAATTTTGTATGTAGTTGATTGTAGTAATAAATTTTTCTTTTGTAGTTGCTTAAAAAAAGTTATAGGACTTTGAAAAAACCCATCGCCCGGATTTGAAGGCACTCAAATCCAATGGTTGATTCTTGTAAAGAATCGTTTGTAGTTGATTGTAGTGAAGGAATTTTCGTTTTTTGAATTTTTTTTCTTCAAAATTGTGTTCGTGCTAAAAGACACAATGCTAGAATCAAGCGAAATCGAAGCCGAACTCAAAAGTTCTGTCGTGGCTTTCTATTAGTATTCGATTTAGTATTAACTTTCTATTAGTATTCGAGGAATTACAAACGAATTAACGACCACTACATTCAACTACAAATGATTTCCGAGCTAGATTTCGATGTATTCAGACTTTCGCTTAGATTTCGCAAAACTACAAACGAATAAGCGGTCACTACAATCGACTACAAATGATTTCCGAGCGAGATCTCGATATATTCCGACTTCCGCTTAGATTTCGCGAACTACAAATTATTATAGAGCACGAACACAATTTTGAAAAAAAAAATTCAAAAAAATATATCGGCTATAACTTTTTTCCTTGCTACTACAAACGAAAATTCCTTCACTACAATCAACTACAAACGATTCTCTACAAGAATCAACCATTGGATTTGAGTGCCTTCAAATCCGGGGGATGGGTTTTTTTCAAAGTCCTATAACTTTTTTTTAAGCAACTACAAACGAAATATTTATTACTACAATCAACTACATACGAAATTCTGTAAGAATCGCAAAAAAATCCTGATTTTCAAAAGTCGAGTGCCAAGTTCACAGAGCTCCGAAAAGGGTAAAAGTGGTACCTTTCTGCATCTTCTTAACACATTAATCTATATATTGTATATGAATTTTGGTATACAGGCTCCACCCGATACGTGGGCATCAGTCAACGATGAATTTATAGGTAATTCCTACGTCTAGGGGAGAAAAACGGCCAAAAAAGGGAAAATTTGTATATTTGGTAACTTCTAAACAAAAGAATATAAAATACAGTTCGTGAATTCCACTAGAGATAGAAACAGTAGATGAGAGGAAAACTTTTGGAAGTACGAATGTTTAGGGCTAAAAAAGAGTAAAAATGTTACCTTTCTGTATCTTCTTAACATTTTAATCGATATATGTGAATTGTGATACACAGACTCCATCCAATACGTAGCCATCCGTCAATGATGAAAAATTTTGGAAATGGTACCTTCTTGCATCTTCTTAACATGTTAAGTAGTATACATGAATTTTCTTATACAGACTCCACCGAGTACATGGGCATTAGTAATGGATGAATTAATTGGTAATTCTAACGTCTAGGGGAGGAAAACCGGCCAAAGAGGTGAAAAAGTGTACATTTGGTACCTTCTAAATAAACAAATATAAAATGTAGTCTGTGATTCCACTAGAGATAGAAACATAAAATTAGACGAAATCTTTTGGAAATTTCGATGATAAAACGGCCCGTAAGTGTAAGAGTGATGTAACTTAAAAAAAAAAAAATTCCATCAATACTTTTTTACAAAAAATATTTAAGGCAAACATGGTACAAATTTATGCTTTTTAAAGTTGGAAATATGAGTACATTATTTACACCAAATTTCAAAGTAATCTGTCCAAAATTGTGGCTCGGACGAACTACTACTCGAAAAAGATCAGACTCTTCCCATAGAAAAGTGTGAAAATTTGCTGTTATTACATGTTTGATATAATTTTACATAAAATAATGAATTAGCCGAAAGTTATATTTTTTAAAGTTGAAAATGTAAGGAGAGTATTTTTTTAAAATTTCAAACGTTTCCAGCAATAATTGTTGGGTGGATGAACTACTATACTCGAAAAAGATCAGTAATGAAAGAAACAAAACTTAAAAAAAATTTTTTTTTATGTTTTTTTGACTTAAGGATATAATTTCCTGAAATCCGTAACTTCAAAACATATAAATTTTTAAAAATTCGTGAAGGAAATATTTTAGGTAAATCGGCGTCAAACTTGCATGAAGTGAACTCTTTCATATATTTGTATGGAAAGTGGTCGAGCTTCATCGAGTAGTAGTTCGCCAACAGCACAATTATTGTCGGAATTCTTTGAAATTTTAAGAAGATTATCTCGATATATTTGCAACTACAAATAGTAAAAAAATTTAGCAAGTCGTGATGGATTTTTTTTTTTAAGTTACATCAAACTTCAAATTTTCACACATTTGTATAGAGAGTGGCTGATCTTTATCGAGTAGCTGTTCGCCCAGAGCCCAATTTTAATCGGAATGACTTAATTTTTTTATATGAGTCATCTGTGAATAAGGTTAATTCCAGGCGGTGAAAAAAAATATTTTTTTTTTTGGGGAAAATATTTTTTTTTAATTTCTGTTTTTTGTCGAGTTGTAGTTCCTCCAAGCTTAAATTTTTGGTGGAATGCTTTGAAACTTGAAGGAGTGTTCTCTTTATATATACAGCTCTAACGAATATAATTTTTTATTACGTCATTGTGGAAAATTTTCTGGAAAATATCGTCAAACTTCAAATAAGAGCATATTTTCAAACATTTGTATAGAAAGTGGCCAATATCATTCAAGTAGCGCTATACTGACGCCACAATTTTGGTCGGAATGGTTTAACATTTTTTGTGACTAATTAATGAATATAGTCAATTGCAGACAGTGAAAAAATTAAAAAATTTTTTTTTTATTTTTTTACACTTTTTGCAAAATTTCCGATCTTTTTCGAGTAGTTGTTCCCACACGCCAACATTTTTGTAGAAATGCTTTGAAACTTTGAAAACATATTCTCTAAATATATTCATTAGGGTGGCATTTCATTATATGGAGGGAAAAAAAGTGTTCAAACTTTCGGTCTCACCCCCTAGAAATATGCGAATGGCAAAAAAAACTGAGAAATATAAAGTTATGGGCCAATCAAAAAACATTTGGAGGTGGCTCAACGCGATTGAAAATTTGAAGTGTGTTTTATATGGGGAAAATATGACTTTTTTTTTCAGATTTTACAAAAATTTCGTAATACAAATTAATTTTTCCGACAAGTTGTTATATAATTCGGGATCAGTATTAAGTTATCCTTTCAAAAACTAATTTCAAAAGCGAATAAAAACTCACTAAGAAATAGCAAATGCCCCAGACGACTTTTGTGCCAAAAATAACTAGGTCATGAAATTTGATGGCATTTTTTCAACTTTGAGAAATTGATTAAAGCCATAATTTTTTTTTTGGCCTCTATACTTGTAAGGATTCAGAAACGAAGTATTGAGACCGAAATGGGAAAAAAAAATTTTATAACAAAATTGGTTAAAAGTTGTTTAAATTTATATTCGCAAGCAAAAAGCAGATAATTGCAGCAAAGATATATCACAATGGACTATTTTGATCCCAGGAGCACTGAAGGGTTAAATAAATAAAAATTAAATTAAATCAAATTTTTCTTAAATTCTAAATAGTGGTTTCATCGAGTTTAATAGAAAAACTTGTTTTCGGTAATTTTTATTTAAAAATATCTTAAAATCCAAAGCTGGCCTTGGCAAATAATGGGTTAACGTTCTCAGATTTATCCCAAATTTTAGGAACGGAACGTTCTATACATATTGTTATTATATTTTAAGCGTCGCATCTCACAAAAATATTTGAATTTTTTGAATAAATTGTCTTTTATTAGTTTGGGGTCATATGTGACCCCAATGCCAAAAGGGTTAATGGGGTCATTTTATTTTTTTCCGAAACCCTAGGCTATTAAGATAAAATATAACATTTAAAAGTAGAAAAGTGATGAAATTTTGATACTGTTAGAATTACGACTTGCAATATTAACAACTTGTCGTCAACTTTGGTTAATATTGAAAAACATAGTTTACTTTTGTTAAAATTGTTTACTTTTAATATAATGTCTAAATATATATTCAATTTCCTCTGTAAACTTTTCAAATAATATACAATATTATATTAAAACTTCAGAAGTGGGATTACCTTCAAAAAAAAAAAAAATAAATAAAATAAAATAAAATGCAGCGAAGAAATTTAACTCGCCAGGAGCTTATAGCTGCCTTAAATTACGGTGGAATTAAATTTCCAGAAAGTGCTACAATAGCTCAGCTGCGGTCTTTAGTGGAAACTATGGATTCTGATGCCAATTCGAATGCCAATGCTTTTATTTCAATTCAACCATTTGTTTGTGCTGATCAATTAACTACTTCTGTCCAAGACGTTATTTCTTCTGTGTTACCTGAGGTGTGTGATAATTCGTGTACACTCTTGCCGTCTGTTGCTTCCGTTTCATCTGTATATCCTGGTACATCAATTCCATGTACAACTTCTGTTTCAACTGCTGGTTCCATTACTACTGAATCGGTTCGAACTGATACTTTTGTTTCATCTGCTGCATCTGCTCCTGCTGCTTCGGTTCCATCTGCTTCTTTTATCCCATCTAATACTTTTATTTCATCTGATGCATCCGTTCCATCTGGTACATCCATTCCAACTGCTACATCTGTTCCAACTGCTGGTTCCGTTCAACCCATTGCAGTAGAACAGCATACCCTTTGCGAGGATTCCCTAGATATTGCTATTAATCAATTACAAAAGCAACGTGAACTCATTTTGTTGCAGCGTGAAGTGAATATGTTAAACAATGACGGTAAAGGTTCCTTATCTGATTTTGTAGCCATTGAATCCATGGTTATTAAATTTTCTGGAGATGACTTATATAATATAAAGCGATGGATAAGTGATTTGGAGGATGCATTTCAATTACTTAATTGCGGAGAGCGCATGAAATTTATATGTGCTCGAAGATTGCTTAGTGGGACTGCTGCATTATTCACAAGAACCGTCTTGTCATCAAGTTATGAAGAGTTGAAACGGGCTCTTTTAGACGAATTTGGAAAATCTTATTCGATACTTGAGATATATGAACAACTGAAGAAAAGGAAACTAAGACCTAATGAAACTATACAGCGTTACGTGATCGAGATGAGAATGATAGCAGAAAAAGCCAACATTTCAGATACGGATTTAATCGACATCATTATTGCAGGTCTTAATGATAAAACACCGTTGGTAAATATGCTATATCAAGCTACTACAATGCAGCAGTTAAAAGTTCAATTAGAGCGCTATCAGAAATTGCGCGATAAACAATCTAGATCCATCTTGGCATCGGAGCAATCGGTTTGTAGAAATGGAACGCCGGATAAAGTTAAAGAACCTGTTACAGATGTTCGTTGTTATAACTGTTCACAGTTTGGACATTTTCAAAATCAATGTCCAAAGCCTATACGATCAAAAGGTTCCTGTTTCAAATGTGGTGAATTAGGTCATTTGTATAATACTTGCCCTAAGAGACGTTCTGTTGTTGCAATGGTAGCTGCATCTGAAGAAGATAATTTTGGAAAACCTCAGTTGACCACAGTTAATGCTTTGCAAACGGTAAGTGTCGCTTTTATGAATAGATTAGGCAAACGCACTGGTATTAGTTGTATTTTTTTTTCTCTTCTCGATTCTGGTAGCCCGAGGAGTTTTATTAAGCGCTCTGTAGTACCTTTTCCAATGAACACAATACCAAAGCCTTCTAAATATCGGGGTATAGGTAATAACCAGCTCAATATTTTAGATGAAATTGTTTGTGAGGTTAAGATTGATAATGAAATCATTCTTCATAATTTTTTTGTTTTACCTGATACTGATATTTGTGTTCCATTATTAATCGGACGAGATCTCTTATATCAATTTAATATATTCTTATGTAAATTTAAACGAATTTATTCCAAGAATGAATTACTTACAATAAAAAAATTTAACACAGTTAATGATATAGAATTTATTCCAAGCAGTGCGTTTGATATTTGGAAGAACAGAACTATTTGCGCTATAGATCCGTTGATTCAGACAGATCACCATGTGTTTGGAGAGAGCTGTAGTTTTCCGATAATAGATCCTGCGGTAACTTTAAATAGTTTTTTAATTGAAATAAATTCTGTCGAATTGATTAATAAGTCATGTAAAGAGTATCAAGATATTAAAGTGGAAACTGATGAAATGGTGTTTTCTGTATTACCAGGTGAGATTTATAATGAAATGGATATAAATAAAGAGTTAGATGAGGATAATAGGAAGTTGTTGCATTCAGTAGTAAAAGAATCATACTGCAATCCTCCCCCTGAAGTTGGAAAAGTACCTTATGATAATAAAATGAAACTTAATTTGACTGACGACACACCGTTCCATTTTCCACCTCGTAAGCTTTCATTTGCAGAAAAAACTGAAGTCGAAACTATTATCAGTGACCTATTAGACAAAAATATAATTAAGCATAGTAATTCGCCATATGCATCCGCTACTGTTTTAGTTAGAAAAAAAAATGGCGAAGGCAGATTATGTGTTGACTATAGATTTCTGAATAAAAAAACTGTAAGAGATAATTTTCCTATGCCTCTAATTGAAGATTGCTTGGAACAACTGGAAGGGAAAAAATTTTTTACAGTGTTGGATTTGAAAAATGGGTTTCATCAAGTTGAAATGCATGAAGATTCTGTCAAATACACTTCTTTTGTGACGCCAAGAGGACAGTATGAATACAAAAAAATGCCATTTGGTTTAAAAAATGCCCCAGCATTTTTTCAGCGTTTCATATATAATATATTAAAAGATTTAGTTTTAGAGGGAAAAATAGTTGTTTACATGGATGATATAACAATAGCAACTTCGAATTTTGAAACTCATTTAAAAATAGTGAAAGAGGTTCTGAAGCGATTGTATTCTAGAGGCTTAGAATTAAAAATGAGTAAGTGCAAGTTTGGATACACCGAGATTCAGTTTTTAGGATATATTGTAAATGCTATAGGAATTCGCCTAAATAATACCCATCTTGAAGCCATAAACAATGTTCCACAACCACAAAATTTCAAACAGCTAAAAAAGTGTCTTGGTTTATTCTCCTACTTTAGAAAATTTATACAAAATTTTTCGACAATTGCAAAACCGCTAACAAATTTATTGAAAAAGGATGTGACATATAATTTCGATAGTAGTTGTATTAATGCATTTAAAAAATTGAAGGAATTGTTAGTTTCCTCTCCGATACTGTCAATTTATAGTCCACAAAGAGAAACGGAATTACATACTGATGCTAGTAAATCAGGTTTTGGTGCTGTTCTTATGCAGAAACAGGACGATGGAAAATTTCATCCAATTGCATATTATTCTAAAACTGCATCTGAAAGTGAATCGAAACTGCATAGTTTTGAGTTAGAGACGTTAGCAATTGTATATGCTCTAGAGAGATTTAGAACACAATTAGGAGGTATTCATTTCGTTATTGTTACCGATTGCAATGCTTTGGCTCAAGCAATACAAAAGAAGAAAGTGAACTTACGAATAGCAAAATGGGTATTTTGTTTTGAAAATTACAATTATACTGTAAAGCATCGAAGTGGAATTTCAATGAACCATGTAGATGCATTGAGTCGTTGTTGCCTAATTGATTGTGATGAAGTTTGTGAGACTGACTTAAATATTCAAATAACGCAAAATAGAGATGAGAAAATAGGAGAAATAAGGACTAAATTGGAAAACGGAACTGATAATCATTTTAATTTGTCTGATGGGTTAGTATTTAGGAAAGACATAATAAATGATAGAAAACAACTATATGTTCCAAGCGAAATGGAAAATAATATAATTCGGATTATTCATGAAAAAATTGGTCATTTAAGTGTAAATAAAACTGTAGAAAAACTTAGGCAAAATTATTGGTTCCCAAAACTTAGAAAAAAAGTAGATAACTATATAAGAAATTGTGTAAAGTGTATTATTTATTCTCCACCTGTTCGTTCTAATGATCACAATTTGTATTCTATTCCAAAAGAACCTATCCCATTTCATACCATTCATATTGATCACTTTGGTCCTCTACCTTCTATTCGATCTGTTCGTAAACATGTGTTGGTTGTTGTAGATGGTTTTACTAAACATGTTAAGTTATATCCTGTAAAATCAGTTAGTTCAAAAGAGGTGTGTATGTCATTACAAAAATATTTTGATAACTTCAGTCGACCAATTCGTATTGTTACTGATAGAGGTACTTGCTTTACATCTAAAGAGTTTTCAGATTTTCTTTTACAAAACAATATCAAACATGTTAAAACATCTGTGGCTTCTCCACAGGCAAATGGTCAGGTAGAAAGAGTAAACAGAGTCCTAAAGTCAATGTTGTCAAAGCTAACAGAGCATATCACTCATGCGGATTGGGTATCTAAATTGGTTAATGTTGAGTATGCTCTTAACAATACGATACATGCAACAACACGTAAATCACCTTCTATACTATTGTTTGGAGTCGAACAGAGAGGAAGAATTGTAGATGAGTTAACGGAGTTTTTGGAGGAGAAGAATAATTTCGAAGCCTGTGATTTAGGAAAAATTCGTGTGGATGCTTCGGAGAACATAGAGAAGACACAAAAATACAGTCAGGAATATTTTTTAAGACATAGTATTCCTGCAAAAAAATTTAATGTAGGAGATTTTGTTGTTATGGAAAATATAGCCATACCTGTGGGTGCAAATAGAAAGTTGTTCGAAAAATATAAAGGGCCTTATGTTATTAAGAAACAGTTACCACATGATCGATACGTTGTTACGGATATCGGATCTCATTCAGTTACTCAGATACCATATGATGGCGTGGTTGAATCAAGGCGATTGCGTTTGTGGCTTTTGCCAGATAATAAATAAATTCTGTGACTTCTTTTAGTAAAAGCGACATTTATAAGTTTTTTTTTAAAAAAAAAAGTTTGATCGAGCCGATCAATGGTCAGGATGGCCGAGTTGTTAGAATTACGACTTGCAATATTAACAACTTGTCGTCAACTTTGGTTAATATTGAAAAACATAGTTTACTTTTGTTAAAATTGTTTACTTTTAATATAATGTCTAAATATATATTCAATTTCCTCTGTAAACTTTTCAAATAATTTAGAAAGAGTACATTTACAGAATATTTTACAAAAATCCAATTTTTCTCGAAATCCGCAAAATTAAACTCCTTGTCAAAAAAAAAAAATGCTGGCATAGGGATTTACTTAAAAATTCACACAGTTTATATGTAACATGTACTTAATAAAACTTTAAAGTGCCAGATCCATTTTTTAAAATTTTGTTTAAGAAAATTTTTTAAAACTTCAAAAAGGAGTTTTCAAAATTTTATCAAAAAAGTTTCCCATTTTCGGTCTCAATTCGCAATAGGTTAACAACGCGGTAATAAAACAATACTTCATATCTGAGTCCTTACATGTATAGAGACCAAAAAAAAATTATGGCTTTAATCAAGTTCAAAAAAATGCCATCAAATTTCATGACCTAGTCTTTTTTTTTGGCACAAAAGTGGTCTGGGGCATTAAATATATCTTGGCGAGGTTTTATTCGATTTTGAAGTTTTATAGCTTTTTGAAAGGACAATTTAATACTGATCCCGAATTATATAACAGCTTGTTGGAAAAATTAAACTATAGAACGAAATTTTTGTAAAATTTGAAAAAAAAGTCATATTTTCCCCATATAAACACACTTGAAATTTTCAATCGCGTTGAGGCACGACTAAATGTTTTTTGATTGGTCCAAAACTTTGTATTTCTCAGTTTTTTTTTTGCTATTCGCTTATTTCTAGGGGGGTGAGACCGAGAGTTTGAACACTTTTTTTGTTAAGGGCCACCCTAATATTCATATTAAAATTCAAGAGCTTTTTCCAAATGTTCCTTGGACAGTCCGATTCATGTGAAATTTAAGGATGATATTCTTGGTACTTGTACGTTTGTTACATTTGTTATACTAAATACTTATATTTATCTTTATTTTTGATAAAAAAACAAAAAAATTACCTTTTTCTGAAATTAAAAAACAGTTGAGTTTAACAGAATGCCACGCCCACAATTAGCAATACTTTAACCTAATTTTTTGGCTACCTTAATCTGGATATATTAGCTACAAAATGTCTAAATTGTTACAAATCGGAAAAAAATTAGACTTTTGGCTAATGAAATCAAAATTTCAGCCACAGTGCGCCGCCTGTCTGTCTGTGTGTTCCTGTAGACCTTGTATTTTGATGAAATTTGGCATATAGGTTTTTAACGGCCATACGACGATCGTTATTGAAATTGGTGAAACTCGCCCATACGAATGACCCCTGTGAGATTGACTGAAGATTCAAATTATTATGATGATCTCGGTCAAATTTTGTGTACATCACTATTCCAAAAATGAAGGCTGTAGGACCATTCAAAGGTATAGTGCCCATATAAAGCTGCTTCCCGACCTTAAACCTAAAATCTTAAATCTATCAAAAAACAAAAATATTACATAGATTTCTCTCAAAATTAGTTCAGTACAACCAAATTCCCGTATAAAATAGTGACCTCTGATACAGGCAACAAATTCATAACAATCAAATTTGGTTAGTTGGACCTAAGACCATTTTCTAAAATCATGGCATAGGGTATCGTACAATCGGTGAGGACCAACTATAATTTTATTTTCTTGGTCAGGTTGGCCATAGTATGACTGGCGTTTTGAATCATGTTGCATTTTATGTTTGCTTAATTTTAGAATAAATTTAAAATTTTTAGAGAACCATGATTTCTTTAGGAGCTGTGGTAATAAAAATGTTAAGAGACAATTTTTTATCACTGCTTAAAATAATTGCTTCTGAACCAGATGTAAAAATTTGAAAATAACTTTCAATGACTAATATTCAACCTTTCCGTGCACGTGAGAATTTAATTTTTTTTTTATTTATTTATTTTTTTTAACGTGTTTGTTTTTTTTCTTGTAATTAAATCCCAAAAAAAAAAACAACAACAACAAAACATATCAAGTGAAATTAATTGCATGCAAAAGTTATTGCTAAATGTAACTTGTATGATACGTACCATTCCATAGAAAAAATGCGAGAAAAAATACACACAAGTTTAATATGGTTGGTAAATTGCACAATGTACGAGTATAAAAATTTGCTTATTGAAAAAAAAAAGAAAATTCCAACTTATAGTGTAAACAAAGGAAAAAAAATCTATGAAAAAATGTAACAAACAATGAACTAACCACCACCAAGAAACACTAATACATACACTCGAAAAATACATATGTATCGTACTTGTATGAATGTAGTTGCCAATGGCAATTGTAAATTATATTTTGCCCTACACTGCTATTGCTATTGCTATTGTTATAAATTTACAATAAATTTTTTGTGGTTTCAATGAATGAATGTTGTTGATGCTCATTTTCTGTTTTTGTTTTTTTTTTTCTTTTTTTAGGAAAAGCACTTGTGTTGATTGCATTTAACAGATGAAACATTTGAAAAAAAAATGTAATGAATAGTTTCCTTGTTGTTATGCCACAACAACATTAGAGATGGGCTGGCTCTTTTCTAAAGATTTTACAAATCGTTATTCTCAAAATTAGAAAAATTTATTTAATATTGCTAGGGTCAAGTTTTGTTTCAGTATTAAAATGAAATTCTTTAAAAGAAGTATTCTTTTTTTTTGTTTTTTATATCAATTGAAAAATATTGAAAATATGGGATTTGTATCCACAATTCAAAATCCAATTGCGGTTTATTAATTTATTCATGCGTTTCTTATGATGAAGCTGGTTGGTTGGTTTGTTGTTTGTGTGTTTTGCATATTTGAAATATTCTAGCGTTCACTGCAACTGTAAACAATACTTTTATGCTTTTTATATTTGCTGGCATTCTTTTTGCACTCATCTTCATGTACCGATATTGATTGTGAGAGACGGATGATGATATGGACTGAATCTTAAGTATTTGTTTTTTACTGCAATCTGTGTAATCTACATATCAACACATATGTTGTTTTATACTCGTAAGATGAATGAACTCTATCCCATCAACTGATCCCATCTTCCATCAGTCAGCCGTTCACTGTGTGTTCAATTGATGCTTCGAGCAAAAGTACAGTGCGAGCAAAAAGTGTTTGTAAGATTGTAGGGTTAAAGCTATTACTGTTTAAAAAAAATTGAATAAGAAATAAAAATAAGTATTTGACAAATTTTAGTATTTTTATAAAAAAAATTCAGTTTTGTAAAAAAACACAAAAATTGAGCAAAAAGGTTTTAATTATAAAAATTGACTTCAATAAGCAAGAAAATATGTGAAAAAAATTTTTGGTGATATTTATTAATTATTAAAAAAAAAAAATATATTTTTTTTCAACTGAAAAATAAATTTTCATCTATTTTTGTTAAGACAAAGATTTACTATAAAACAATAATTAAATTAAAATTAATGGCATTCTCTTTTCTGACAAAAAATGTCTCATTTTATTTGCACTTTTTTCGAAAAGTGTATTTTTTCTATATTCTGAATTAAGAGCAACCTTATTTTATACATATATTTGATATCCTCCACATGGGTTTTTCGTTTACATTAATATCTGGACTTACTGTACTATTTATAACAAATGTAAACAAAATATTTTAAAAAGTAAACAATGTGATAAACTTAATACTAAATTATTGCAACAAACACACTGAATTTTTAAAATTTTTTAGAGGTGTCTTCATATTTTTGGATATATCTTGACACAATTATGCCGAATTTACCCCATTTTCAATAGCAACCTGCCCGAAATAATGGCAAACAATATTGTCATAACTTTACCCAGATAAATTATTTATATTGTGAATGAGCGTGATTTCAACAGACACACGGACAGACGGACATCGCTATATCGATTAGTGTTAATTCTTATACAACACTTTGGAGGGTTTAAAAATAAAATAAATTGTATTTAATTTTTTTTTTAAAGTAAACACTTAAAAAAAATTGGGTTAGAATTTAAAACAAGTATTTAAAAAATTTTTAAAATATTATTAAAAAATACTGGCTTTTAAAAAATACAAAAATAAAAAAAAAAATACTTTGAGCAAAAATTACATTGAAAATATACAAGAAAATACTCGTATATCTATAAAAATATTGGTGTTCCTTTCTAAGTTTCTTAATTGATAAAAAAAATAATTTTTGTACCCTTAAAAATCAATTTTCATAAAAAAATTTGTTTCTATGAAAAAATTTTAAGTAAAAAATAAACATTAAATAAAGGACTTAAATAAAAAAAAATACATTTAAATCTCTTTATAATCACTTTCGTGAGTTTTATTCATTCTTAGAAAAATGTTAACTCAAAAATATTTTTCCACCTCAATTATTTCTTTTATAGACAAAAAATTAAAAAAACAACTTTCTTAAAAATTTTAAAATAAAATGTGACTCAAAAATGAAAAAAAAAATTATACTTAAATTTTTTCATAATCTCTGTCACAAGTTTTATAATTATAAAAATTTATTTTCACCTCATATTTTAACTTTCATATCAAATATTATTTTTAACTCATAAATTAATTTTCACTTAAAAAAAAAAAAGTTAGAAATTTATAGTTGACCTGTTGTTTTAATATGTGATGGGGTTTACTTGGTTAGGCTTAAGGTCATCAATTAAAAATAAAATTAAGATTTTAATGTTTTATTTTTAAATATATATTATATTTTCGATATTTCGAACAACTTCGCTGTTCATCTTCAGGAAAAACTAAAAACAATAATACAATTAAAACATTTTTTTAATTCTCACATTAAATGATTTATATAAATACAAAAATACATTTTAATTATATTTTAAAGTTGAAAGCGTCCTTTCTTGTTTGTTATCTTATTTCAACTAGTTTTCTGTTTAAGCAGTCGATATATGTTTAGGAAAAATTTAGGGAAAAGTTTTCAAATAGATCAAAATTTACTTAATTAATAAAAATATTGCATATATTTTTTTTGTGATCCTTGTCTCAAAATTCTTAAGTATTCAAAAAAAGTTTTACCTCAAATATTTCTTTTCAACTCGAATTTTTGTTTTGATGAGAAATATTTTTTAAAACTATTTTTTATCTCAATTATTTATTTTGAATAAGACATAAATTTAGAAAAAAAACTAGAAGTAGAACAGATTTCACATATTTGATAAGAAAGATATTAAAATTTTTTGATGATCTTTGTACAAGTTTCTCAATATTAAAATTTTTCTTTCTCATTTTTTGTAAAAGAAACTGAACTAAGATAAGGCAACAATTCTATTTAAATGTTTTTTAAATCTTTGTCTAATATTTCTTTATTGTTAATAAAAAATTTTCAAAAATTTATTTTAACCTCAATTTTTTTTTTAATTTTTAAAATTCTAAATATAATTTTGATCTCAAATATTTTTCTTTTTTTTTATGACAAAAATTTCAAAAAAAAAAAAAAAAACTAAGCGAAACAAAATTTAATTTGTTGATGACCTCTGTCTCAAACATCTTAATTGTAAAAAAATCACCTCAAATGTTTTTTATAAAAAAAAATAATTTTTCATGCTAAAAATTTTTTTCAGATAAAAACTTGTTAATTGTTTTAAAACTTACTAGCAGATTCTAACCCTCGAATTACGAGTGCAAGTTCTAGGAAATTTTATTTTTTCATTAAATAAAGACCCTTAAGGTATGCTAATCAATTATAGCCAATTTACAAATCAACACAAAAAACAAACTCATTTTTATTAGAAACATATATGTATGTGTTAGTAGAAACTTTAAATGCAATTTACTCAAAATAAAGAAAAAAATTTAAAAATCTGTAAATCTGCAAATCGGCCAAAAAAAAATACCTTTCAAATAATATACGTTCGGTCAAAATCGGGATAAAACGGTAGAACAAAACATCAGTCACAAGAAATCACGTAGCCTATTTATATTATAGATTTGACGTAAATAACAAAAAATTTGTATTAAAATATTATTCATAAACTTTGTTTCAAGTTTCTTAATTGTTAAAAAAATTGTTTCTAAAAAATTTATTTGCACCTGAAATGTTTATTACAATTTAAATAATATTTTTATACACTAATTTTTATAACTAATTTTTCACAAAACGTTTTTTTTAAATAATTAAGTGAAATTAATTAGTAAAACAAATTTGTTTTAAATGAGAAAAATGTGGTATTTACTTTTGTTGTTAAAAAATTACACCTGTAAAATATTAATTTTCATCTAAAAAAAAAAAAAAAAAAAAATATATATATATAAATAAATAAAAAAATTCTTTCTATAAAACGAATTTGAACAAATCAAAAAATTCTATTTACAATTTTTAATAATTCTGGTTCTTAAGTAATGATCAAGTTAGAACTTAGTCAGGCTCAAGATCAAATGTTTTTACATAAAGCAAAAAATATTGTATTCTTAATTGGTAAAATAAATTTAACCAAAAAAAATTTACTTCCATCACAAATTTTTATTTTCATTTCACAAAATTTTCGTAAAACTAAAAACTTAATTTTCATTCAAAAACTTTAACAAAAAACGTTGAGAAAATTAAAATTGATTATTTTGATGATCTTTTTCTGAAGTAGATTAATTGTTAAAAAAAATCACCTCAAATATATTTTTAATAAACAACAATTAATTTTGCAGCCTTAAAGAAATTTTTTTAGGGCAGAAATTTAGAAATTGTCTTAAAACTGTTTGAAACAATTGTTAAAAAAAATTGCTTCTTAAGAATTTATTTGTAGCTCAGATTTTCATTTTCATCTCAAATATTTTTTTTATAAATAATTTTCAACTGAAATATTTTTATGAAAAAAACTATAAGTAAACAAAATTTGTCTTAAATATTGTATTCACATATTTTGATAATCCTTTTTTCATTGTTAAACAAAATTTTAAAAAAAAAAAAAAAAAAAAAAGAAAAAAAATTTAATTTCTATAAAAAAAAATTTTAACAAAAATAATTGTATTTAAAATTTTTTATAATCTTTATTTCCAGTTTCTTAATTGTCAAAAGAAATTTAATCGAAAAAATTTATGTTCACCTCAAATATTTATTTCACCTCGTATGTATATGTGACATTCTCCGAGAAAAGGAACCTAGTGTGTCAAAAAACGGGTTGTGTCAAAAACGGTGGATTCTGGTACCTAAAAGGGTGTAAAAACTTTAAATGCGTTTTTTCTCAAAACTTAATTTTCACACACTAGATCCCTTTTCTCGAAGAAGGTCACATATATTTTTAACTCAGAAATTAATTTTCATCTCTAATACATATTAAAAAAAAAATTATAAAAATTTAAAAAAAAACTATAAATTTTGTTAAAAAAAAAAATTCGTTAAATGCAAGCACGCTTGTATGTGAGATGGACGCAGGTTCAAACCTTACGGCCGCCCTGAGTAGAAAAATGTCATATAGAAACAATCTAATCCAATATAAAGTAACAATTATTACAATGATCTATGCAGTCACTGATGAAGGCTGAAATGCCTGAAATCGGTCTGATTAAAAATTTGACTTAAATTTTATTTAAATTCGTTCATAGTCTATTACCTCGTTTTTAGTTTAAAAAAAATCCGCTCTCAAAACGTTATTTTCACATCACATCGTTATTTTCACCTTAAAATTTTTTTTGTAAAACTCAAATATTAATTTTCATCTGATCAAGTTTTTTTTCACTTCAAAAAAGGTTATCCACCCAATAATCTGTAATTATTTCTTATTAACCCTTATGTCCACCTTATTTGATATATCATAAAAAATGTTATTATATATCTATAATATTAATAGGCTAGGCGATTTTTTGTGACCGATGTTTTGTTCCACCGTTTTATCCCGATTTTGACCAAACGTATATTATTTGAAAGGCATTTCTTTGCAGCCGTTTTGCAGATTTACAAATTTTTAAATGTTTTACTTTATTTTGAGTAAATTGCATTTAAAGTTGCAACTAACACATACATAAAATAATACATATGCTATGTGTGTGTTTATTAAATTTGTTAATGTGTTTGTTAATGAGTTTGTTGTCTTCATTCACAATAATAATAAACCAAAAAAGTGTTGGTTTGTGAATTGACTACGTTGCAAAATAAAGCTGCCTAGAAATTTTACTCGAATTTCGAGCGCTGGAATCTGCTAGTATATTTTATATATTATATTATATTATATTATATTATATTATATTATATTACATTATATTATATTATATTATATTATATTATATTATATTACATTATATTATATTATATTATATTATATTATATTATATTATATTATATTATATTATATTATATTATATTATATTATATTATATTATATTATATTATATTATATTATATTATATTATATTATATTATATTATATTATATTATATTATATTATATTATATTATATTATATTATATTATATTATATTATATTATATTATATTATATTATATTATATTATATTATATTATATTATATTATATTATATTATATTATATTATATTATATTATATTATATTATATTATATTATATTATATTATATTATATTATATTATATTATATTATATTATATTATATTATATTATATTATATTATATTATATTATATTATATTATATTATATTATATTATATTATATTATATTATATTATATTATATTATATTATATTATATTATATTATATTATATTATATTATATTATATTATATTATATTATATTATATTATATTATATTATATTATATTATATTATATTATATTATATTATATTATATTATATTATATTATATTATATTATATTATATTATATTATATTATATTATATTATATTATATTATATTATATTATATTATATTATATTATATTATATTATATTATATTATATTATATTA
This sequence comes from Cordilura impudica, assembly GCA_963682025.1. Taxonomy (NCBI): domain Eukaryota; kingdom Metazoa; phylum Arthropoda; class Insecta; order Diptera; family Scathophagidae; genus Cordilura; species Cordilura impudica. The sequence goes on from OY821517.1 coordinate 26,483,633, forward strand.
TATTATATTATATTATATTATATTATATTATATTATATTATATTATATTATATTATATTATATTATATTATATTATATTATATTATATTATATTATATTATATTATATTATATTATATTATATTATATTATATTATATTATATTATATTATATTATATTATATTATATTATATTATATTATATTATATTATATTATATTATATTATATTATATTATATTATATTATATTATATTATATTATATTATATTATATTATATTATATTATATTATATTATATTATATTATATTATATTATATTATATTATATTATATTATATTATATTATATTATATTATATTATATTATATTATATTATATTATATTATATTATATTATATTATATTATATTATATTATATTATATTATATTATATTATATTATATTATATTATATTATATTATATTATATTATATTATATTATATTATATTATATTATATTATATTATATTATATTATATTATATTATATTATATTATATTATATTATATTATATTATATTATATTATATTATATTATATTATATTATATTATATTATATTATATTATATTATATTATATTATATTATATTATATTATATTATATTATATATTATATTATATTATAGAAAAGAATAATTAGTCCGATCTTAAAAATATTTCATTTAGTTAAAAAGAAAAGCTTAAATATATTCTTAAGTAAGGAAAGCGCCCCGGTAGGTGAGTATATAGCGTGCTCGCCTATCATGCGGGGGTCGTGGGTTCGATTCCCACCAGAGGCTTTGGTCTGTCGCTGCAAAAACACCAGCCATATGGTCTTTGTCACTCGGCTTAACCCTGGACCCAAATTAGAATACAAATTTACTTTGCATTGTAATTAATATAATATTCTTAAGTTAGCTTAGGCTCACTTTGATATGTCTTCTTGCTTTTAAAAGCCACTGTAGCAACATTTTAAAATATCAAAAAATGCGTATGAAAACAACATATGACTGTGACATGTTAATGTCATTTAGGCTGCATCATCATCAACAACATAATAATCGTATATCAACATGTGTGTGAATCTCTTCAAATGTCCACGTACAGCAAGAAATATGTACCCATGTTCATAATCATTAGTTTTGAAAGATATAAAAACAATTTTAAAAAAAGTGACATGTTGCATGCATGATGATGTTCTTCGCAGTGGCTACAAAAAAATGCATATCTCTTTAATCGTTTATTCTTTTAAAGTGTCATTATGTAAATAGATCTTAATAGATCTTAAATGGCAATCAAGATGACGATCATGATAATAATAATGATGATGCTCATAACATATGTTGGATGTATGTCACTGCTTGAAATTGTATTTATTTAAATTTATTAAAATAATTGCATATAAAATGTTGTCTTCCTGTTTTGAAAGCGATAGCGATGATCAAGAAATTGTATGTAATTGTTCTTCTGTTACACACAAAAAATAAAATGTAACCGCATGTAACTGAATGTAGCAAATGTTATTCTATTGCGATGAAATTTGAATCATAAGGGTTTATTAGGCCAGTGACGAGATCTATAAAAAATCTTTGAAATCGGTCCATGTTTGGACCTAGTGCCCGTACAAATTTTCTTCAAAATTTGGTTAAAATGCCACAAAAGATGCCAAATTTGCTAATTTCTGTATTACATACATATAAAAAATTTACAAAAATAGTGCAAAAAACACTGTAAAATTTTAATGAAATCGGACCACTTTTGGACCTATTTTCCCGATTTTTTTTTATAAAGAAAAACACCCAAAGTTCACAAAATTCCAAATTTCACATTGAAATTTTGTTAATTAACCACTCAAAATCTTATAATAACATAATACATATTGTTTAAATCCTAAAGTCTAGAAAAAAAATACCACTCTAATATCTGTGGTTTTCTAGAATAACCGCGTATGTCATAAAATCAAAATGTTCTGGGAGACAAAAAATATTATATTTTAGAACATTTTATTTAATAGTCCTGTAGATATGGGCAATAAATACTTTATATAACACTTTGAGTCAAAAATTTTCAGAGGAATAGATTCTAGAGAAGGACGAAAAAACATGTAAATAACACTCATAGTGTGTGCAGATAAAACAACTTATGTCGGCAAACGTCGTTTTATTTGTAAAAGAAAACTACCACCATGTAGACATAAGTTGTTGTTGCTTGAAAAATGGATTTTTTTGATCGTCAACAAAAAGTTAACGGGACTTTGGATGAGAATGTAACAACGTATCAAGAATAATAGTGACAAAAAATAACAGAAATAAACACACAAGTTTTTATAAGTGGTTATAAACTGAAATCTAATCCAAAATTATTTTACATTTTTTTTCCTTAATAACAACGTATGTCGCTATGTGTCGTTTTCTGAGAAAATAATTTGTCGGCGATTAAACGTAGGTTGACATACGTCGTTAGTGCTGCAAATTAATTTAATAAACAATTAAGTTACGTCGTTATTTAAAGAAATGGTCAACAGTTAAAAAAAAATTTAACACATGTAAAGAGCGTTAAAAATTAATATATTTGGCATCATAAACCCAAAACTGACAAAAATGGACATACGTGGTTATTCCAGAAAACCACAGATATAACATGTTAAACTAATATTAAATTTTTTATTAATATTACAGATACACATTTTTGCAATATAATTTCTTTTATTAGTTAGTTCTCTTTAAAATAGTCATTAACGTTGGGAGTGATATCTAATAGAGCTATAATTATGTTCTTCCAGATCCTTTCGAGATCCTACATGTCTTCGTGATGAAATTAGTGGGTCTGCAGATGCCGCCAACATATTGAAAAGGTCCTCAATCTGTCTAATCCGTGAAATGTAGGTTAAAATATATCATTCATCACCACAATAATTCTAGGCATAAAAGTTTCTATTTACTTTTTTTGTTATTTTGTTATGCTTAATTCAGTAACCGCTAAAAAATAGAACAGGTAGCGCTAACGAATTTTCGTTGTTTTAAATTTTAAGTGCAAATTTTTTATTATGGCATCAAGTCAAAAGTTTATAATTGTTGCAAAATACAACATTGTAAATTTTCGACATTTAAAAAATAATCCAGGTAGCACAAGCAAATTTTTTCTTATTTTTGAGTGTAAATTTCTTATTATATTGAATTCATTACCAGAATTTTAACACTGAAAATTTTGGGCCGTTTAAAAATAATTCAGTTAGCGCAAGCGGATTTTTTATTTTGCTGAATTCATTAACAAAATTTTGATGATCAATTGCCTTCCAGAATTTGTATTTTTTATTATTGCCAACACATAAAAATTACAAAACATTAACAATCTTAAAAAACTCTTCGCCATCCTATCAAAATCAAAATAAAATATGAAAAAAAAATTAAAATTTCTGCTTTCAAGCACTAAAAAAAAATCGTGAAAAAATATAAAAATTTGCAAAAATTAGATAATATTTGGTATTTTATAGCCGTTAAAATAAGCCATATAACTTTAAAAGCGATTAATTTTTCAAAGAGTTATGGCAAAACACGTCTACCCATCTATCCAGTGTATGTCAAGATGGTTTTACAACTTTATGGATGTTGCGTGCAGACTGGCAAGAATATGCAGCCACGTTCACTTTAACTAGTTAGAGTATTGTATTAGTGATCCATTTTAGGTAATATCTGGGTAAATATATTTAAACATTTTTAGTTCTATTCTATCTACGTAGACAAAACTATCAAAATTTAGTGTATTTGAAAAACTGAGACTGTAGAAAAAGTAAACGACCAAATAATATCATTTTTATTTTGTTTTATAGAATAAAACAAGTAAGAAAATTATAGTCGGTCTTGACCGACTATACGATACCCTATATAATGCGTTTAGAGACCCTATCTCTTAGGCCCAACTAACTGCACATAGAAAATAAGCATAAACCAAATTTGAGTGGGATTTTTATTATTTTTTTTTTGGCTGCAGATATGAAAAAGTTCATATTGAATGCTATATCTATATGGGGACTAGGCCCAAAAATGGACCGATCCTGACCATGTTTGGTAAAGTCTCTTGTATTTTGCAAAAATATATGTATACAAACAAAATTTGAGAAGAATCAGTGAAATATTTTTGTTTTTTGATAGATTTAATTGAAGATCGGGAAGCAGCTCTATATGGGGCCTATGACTAAGAGTTGTCCTATAGGGATCATTATTGGACTACTCATTAATGAATGTAATAAACGCATACAAACCCACTTTGAGTAAGATCTATATGACAATTTGGATCTTATGGCAATTTATGTCGATTTCATAGGGATCATTTGTATGGGGGCTAGGTCTGAACATGGACCGATTCTCACCAATTTCAATAGCGTTCATCCTATGGCCGATAAAAGCTTATATACCAAATTTCATCTAAATATATTCAAACCTGCGGTTTGATTACAAGGTTTACATGGACACACAGACGGACGGACGGACGGACATCGTTAAATCGAATCAGATAGTGATTCTGATTCGATCGGCATAATAAAAGATGGGTCTTGGTCAAATATTTTTGGTAGTTACAAACAGCAGCACAATAATAATTTATAATATTAATAGGATAGGCGAATTTATTTATTTATTTATTTATTTGATGACCTAGCACAACAAAACAAAAATCTTATAAATTATATTGCTAGTGAGTAATGAGAGCATAAATCATATTTAACAATAACATAAAAAGAAAAGAATATAAAAATTAAATTTATAGGTAACTAATGTATAAAGAATTCTTGTGACTGATGTTTTGTTCTACCGTTTTATCCCGATTTTGACCAAACGTATATTATTTGAAAGGTATTTCTTTTTAGCCGACTTGCAGATTTACAGATTTTTAAATTTTTTCCTTTATTTTGAGTAAATTGCATTTAAAGTTGCTACCAACACATACATAAAATTATGCAATGCTATGTGTGTGTTTATTAAATTTGTTAATATGTTTGTAATAAAAATGAGTTTGTTTTTTGTGTTGATTTGTGAATTGGCTATAATTGATTAGTATACTTTTAGGGTCTTTATTTAGTGAATTTCGAATTTCGAGGGCTGGAATCTGCTAGTAGGGTATAAATAACTTTCAAACAATACCAAAAGCATTATAATCGGTTAACTAGGTTGCCTACGATTTGATTTGAAAAAGGATATTTTTCAAAAAATTTTGCACCATTTTCCAAAAGCTAAAAAAATTCCAACTTTTAAAACCGTGTATTGATTCTAAATCTATCCTATACATTCATTTATTTTACTGAATGCTTCTATCAAATTTTTGAGTTTTGCCACGCTATTTGGTGAAAGGCGACACTGTGCGCCGTTATGTAAATCAATACTTTAATATTTGAAAGGTCTCAGTTGAACCAATATTAAAGTCGAGTCAGATTCTAGTTTGCTAGTTTCGTTTACGAATATAAAATATGGAGAGGAAGAGTTTAAACAAGAACGTACGAGCTGCTAAGATGAACATCGTAGTGGTCGACCAATTAAGGTGGCCACGTCAGAAACGGTTAAGAAAAGTCCACAAAAAGGTATTGGATGATTGTCGGCTGAAGTGACCGAAAATTCGTATCCATGGATGAGACGTGGGTGCATCAGTCTTCATCTGAGAAAATGCAACAATCAAAACAGTGGACTGAAATGAGAGAAACGTGTCCAAAGAAGGCGAAGACAGTTTCTTCTGTAGACAGATGAAATGGGCGTGATATTAATTTTATTGGCAACCTTCAAAAACGAAAAACAATGAACGGCCGCAGTTGGCGAAAAACAAAGTGTTGTTTAATCAAGACAATGCACCAGTTCACACATCCGCTATTGTGATGTCCAAAATCCATGATGATCTTGATGGATGACGATTTAGCGATGATGAAATCATTAGTTTCGCACTTGAATTATCAGATACCCACCCACACTGCAGCCCTTATTATAGAAGGACTCCAAATGGCTTCTAAATTGGGGGATCATTTTTTAAAGCATGAAATTTGAACGTTGGATGAAATTATTAATGGCTAATTATCGTGAATTACACAACAACCTTTACAATACTGGAAGTCAACGATTGATAAACGAATTTGCGACTAAAATCTCTTCGAAATCAGCGGTAAAAAAATGATTAACTTCTACAATATGTTTTTTTATAGCGGTTTTTTTATTTTTGAATTAATTTCTGTGAAATATCAATTTTTTTTTTAATAATTATCAAATGAATTGTTTCATTTCTGTTATTTTTGATATTTTTCTGTTTAAATGTGTATGAATCACACAAAAGATATGCCTTTACATTATACTTATTTCAATTTATTTTATCTGATATTAAAAATGTTGAACCACTTCTCTATTTTTATATGGAGACAGTATTTATACCCTACTACCACTATGTGACTTTGCGCTGATGTTTGTAACTACCAAAAATATTTGACTAGCCCATCTCTTATTATATCGATCGACTCTGAATAATTTTCTGAGAGATGGACTTAAATTGCCATAAGATCCAAATTATCATGTAAGTCTCGGTCAAATTGCATGTTTGTATAATATAATATTTTTTGTATGGGTCAAATTGTACGTTTGTGTAATATAATATTTTTTGTATGGGAGGTGCCACACCCACTGGTTTGATCCCAACCATTTTTCACATAACTTCTTATACTCAACATTCGTGAACTCACACCTGGTTTCAAGACTGTCGGGTTTATAGCACTCCAAATAATATTTTTTGTATGGGAGGTGCCACGCCCACTAACCTAATCTCGTCCATTTTTAGTGCGACTACTCACATTAACAACCGATTGACGTGCAGAAAGTTTCAAGACTCTGGCAATCATAGTACTCTAGATATATGATGATATGTATTTACCATGTATGGGAGGTGCCACGCCCACTGGTTTGATCACGCCCATTTTCAGCCCGGCTTTTCATATTACTAACTAATGTACTATTACAAAGTTTCAGGACTCTTGCTATCATAGAGATCCAGATATGTGATGTTAAATATTTTTTATATATGAGAGGCCTGGCGCCCGCTTGAAAAGTCCAAAAAAATATAGCATATTTTTCCTTCTGGATAGGCAGCAACCTACTGTAAAAATTTCAAGACCATCGGTCCAGTGGTGTAGTATCCTATAAAGGACAAACAAACATACATACATGCAAACTTACAAACACACATCCATTTTTATACGCTATACCAAAAATATTTGGCCCATCTTTTACTATACCCATCAACTCAGAATCGCTTTGAAATTGGTGAAACTCGGCCCATGTTCAGACCTAGTCCCCATACAAATGACCCCTATGAAATCGACATAAATTCATCAGATTCAAATTATAATATATATCTCAATCCAATTGGGTTTGCATGTGTTTATTGTATCCATTAATTCTTAGTCATAGGCCCCATGTAGCGCCGCTTCCCGATCTTCACTTAAATCCATCAAAAAACAAAAATATTTCACAGATTTTTCTTCAATTTGGTTTGTTTACATTTTTGCAAAATTTAAGTGACTTTACCAAATATGGTCAGGATCGGTCCATTTTTCGACTTAGTCCCCATATAAATATAGCACCCGATATGATCTTTTTCATATCAGCAGCCAAAAAAATTAATAACAATGCCACTCAAATGCCATCTCTTTTTATATATCATAGAGACGTATTTGAACCCTACTACCACTATGACGTCAGGGTATGATGACTTGTGCTGATATTTGACTTTTACCGACCAACTCAGAATCATTTTCTGAGCCGATTTAGCGATATCCGTCCGTCTGTGTGTCCACGTAAACCTTGAAATCAAACTACAGGTCGCAATTACGAATATATTTTAATGAAATTTTGCATATGAGCTTCTATCGGCCATAGGATGTATGCTATTGAAATTGGTGAAAATTGGTTCATGTTCAGACCTAGTCCCCATACAAATGACCCCTATGAGATCGACTTAAATAGCCATAAGATCCAAATTATCATTTACATCTCGGTCAAATTGGGTTTGTGTGTGTTTATTACATTCGTTTATCAGTTGCCCGAAAATAAACCCCATATGGCAATTTTTTGTCATAGCCCCCATATAAAGCTGCTTCCTGATTTTCACTTAAATCTATCAAAAAACAAAATTATTGCACAGATTTTTCGCAAATATGGTTTGTATATGCTTTTGCAAAAAATAAGTGACCTTAGCATATGTGATCAGGATCGGTCCATTTTTCGACCTAGTCCCCATATAGTTGTAGCAACCGATATGAACTTTTTCATATCGGAAGGCAAAAAAATTAATAACAATGCCACTTAAATGTGGTTATGCTAAGTTTCTATATCTAATTAGCTGGACTTAAGAGAAAGGTTCTCGTATTGTCGGTATAAACCGACTATAATTTTCTCACTTTCATGTGAGTTTTTGCGGAACCCCTGTTCTTAGGGTGTATATTAGGGCGGGTCGATTTGTAGGGAGGCAAAAAAATCGCTCAAGTGACAAGGAAAATCATATTCTAGAGATCAAAATAAGAAACTTTGCTCAAGGAACCATACTTCTAAGACGAATTCTGTTGTCCCGACTTTTGACCTGTCTGTCTGTCTGTCTGCCATGGGGCAACCCCATTCCCCCTCATGCAATTGATCTGAAACTTGGCCTATAGTCTTGTTGTGACTACAGATTAATTTTGGGGTAGTCACGAAGAGTCACGCATAGTCACGGAGTGTCTAAAAGTTATTTACCCTCATCCGAACGATCTTTTTGAATAACATAACAGTCAAGGCGTATGATTATCAGTTATTAGCAGATTAGAAGATACGTATATGTATGAGTGTTAATTTAAACTAGCAGATTCCAGCCCTCGAAATTCGAGTGCAAATTCTAGGAAATTTTATTTTTTCATTAAATAAAGACCCTAAAGGTATGCTAATCAATTATAGCCAATTCACAAATCAACACAAAAAACAAACTCATTTTTATTACAAACACGGTAACAAATTTAATAAACACACACAAAGCATTGTATAATTTTATGTATGTGTTTGTAGCAACTTTAAATGCAATTTACTCAAAATAAAGGAAAAAATTAAAAAATCTGTAAATCTGCAAAGCGGCTAAAACGAAATACCTTTCAAATAATATACGTTTGGTCAAAATCGGGATAAAACGGTAGAACAAAACATCATTCACAAGAAATAGCATATTAATATTATAGATATTAAATCAAACATAGTCAGCACAATTTTAAACAGAAAATGGTGATTTTTTGAAATGTTTGTATGGGGAACCGCCAGGGGGGTTCCAAGGGGGGGTGCCACTGGCATGGGTGGGTCGGCCCTCCAACGTTAGTGGGGGTCGATTATACATTTGGACTCGATTGGGGCACGCTAAATGGGTCAAAGTAAGACAGACAGACAGATCAAAAGTTGGGACATCAATATACACTGTAGGAAAATTTTTGGTCATAGTACCCATATGAAGCTGATTCCGGATCTTTACTTAAATCTATCAAAATAACAAAAATATTGTATAGATTTTTCTTGAATTTTGTTTAGGAAAAAAGTAAGTGACCTCACCAAATATGGTCATTAAAATTTGGTTTATGCGTATTTCTTATATCCAGTTATTGTCTCAGAAAAGTTAGATCCAATACCATCTCCCGAATTATTTTTTTTAACAACGTATAAATATGAATAAGACAATAGAATCTAAATGACATAATTTTGATAGACTTTTGCTTTTTTTTCTTCTCATACGTATTTAGATTGTACGTGTTTGTGGGTCCTAACCACAATTTCATTTCCAGATGCTTTGTGTTTCTTTTTTTAAAGCATTTATAAGATTTCTTTTTTTTTTTTTGCATTTAACAAATAAAGAAAATAGCAATTTGATTATTTTTACATTTCTATCCGTCTATCAGACTTCAATTATATTCAATCTACGAGTACCCCTTAAACCTGTGGCTAATCCACCTACAATCATAATCGTATTTGTATTTCATTTAATCAGAAATTTTTGCACCACAACAAACAGATTTTCATATTAAACAATCACTAGATTGATTTGAGATCATTGCGTTTACATATCAACTCTCGAGATTCCCCTTTACATACATATGTATGTACATATTCATTGTATGCATACTCGTATGAATGGTTCCGTACTAAGTGTTGATAAGATTCATGGCGAAATGCAAGATGTTTAAAATCAAATCAAAACAACAAAAAAAAAGAAAAAATAATGATTTTCTCCATACAACACAATCATCATATTTCGTGCATCATGCAGGCACGTTATTGCACTATGTGAAACAAGATACACTGACTCGTATGTACGAGTATGTGTATTTGATGAAAAAACTTTAGTTGTTGTTTCTTCATTATTAATTTATGCGTTTTACTTGATTTTCTTTAAACATGCAATAATCCAGAGAAGAAAATAATGTTAAAGAAATTTTATTTGCAAACTTTTTTCTTATAGACTTATTTCTTTTTCTTTTATTGCTGGACGTGTAAAATTATTTGAAAAATTTATTATGACATAAAATGTTAATGAAAAACAAGAAGAAAATTATAGTCGGTCTAGACTACCGACTATCCGATACCCTATACCATGCGTTTAGAGAATTGGTCTTAGGTTCAATTATTTGGGTATAAAAAATAAGACTAACCCAAATCTGAGTGGAATTTTTATTAATTTTTTTGCCTGCAGATTTGAAAAAGTTTATATCGGTTTTTATATTTATATAAGGACTAGGTCGAAAAATGGACCTATCCTCACCATATTTGCTGAAGTCTTTTATTATTTGTAAAAACATATACAAACCAAATTTGACAAAAATCTGTGAAATATTTTTGTTTTTTTGATAGATTTAAGTGAAGATCGGGCAGCAAATTTATTGGGGGCTATGACAAAAAATTGTGCGATGGGGTTTATTTTTGGACTACTGATTAATGGATGCAATAAACACACACAAACACAATTTGCACGAGATCTATACGATAATTTGGATCTTATGGCAATTTAACACGATCGCATAGGGGTCATTTGTATGGGGACTACGTCTAAAAATGCATCGATTTCCACCAATTTCAACAGCGTTTGTCGCATGGCCGATAGAAGCTTACGTACTGGATGTCATTAAAATATATTCATATTTGCGACCTCTAGTTTGATTTTTAAGATTTACATGGACAGACGGACGGACGGACGGACATCGCGATCGGTATAATTAAAGAGGGGTCTAGGTCAAATATTTTTGGTAGTTACAAACATCAGCACAAAGTCATTATACCCTGACCCTATAGTAGTGTAGGGTATAATTACTTTTCAACTTTTATAATCATTTTTCTATTTTTGTTGTTGTTGTTGTGATTATAATGTAAAGTGAAGAAAAGATTAAATTTAATTTATTAAATCTACACATTACTGTACTCGTATTTTTTATTTATGCGCAAAGTTTTAAATGAAGTTAATTCGGAGTAATTAGTTTATGTGGAGATAGAAATGTATGGCATTGTTTGGATGATGACAGCCTTAAATCTTTGATTTGTTATAATTTCAAATGGCACACTCCTGAGCGGAATTGACAAACTGCTTAAAAAAGAATACTCCACAAAAAGTGAGTATAGGTATTGATAGCACTATATTATGACCTCTTTAAAAATAAAATCGGAAAGGGAATTTTCAAGATATGACGATTTGAGCAATTTTTCACGAAGACTTAATATAGCATTTTTTGGCAATTTTTTTAAGTGGTAAAAAAATAAATTTGGTGTTTTAGATTTTTTTTGTGTAAAACAAGAAAAAAATTGGGCTTAAAAGTGGATACTCAATAAACCCTGTTGAAAAAAAAAAATAAAATAAAATCATTGGTGCGGTTTTCCAGTAACGGCAATTTTTTTGTTTTCTCGTTGTTTTCACGTTCGAAAGTAAATTTAAAAAAAAAATTTTTTTTTAAGCCTAGTTCCGTGAAGCCGAGTGGCTTGTCTGCAGATTTTAATTTTTGGGTCCAGGGTTAAGACGGATTTTGCTAGTTTTGCAGCGACAGACCAAAGCCTCTGTTGGGAATCGAACCTACGACCCCCGCATGATAGGCAAGTACGCTACCTACTCACTTAATGTACCGAGCAACTTTTAATCGATATTTCTCTTGAAAACTTTTGTAAAATGTTGGTTTTCTTATTTACCTTGTTGTAAGTTCTTGTTTTGGAGAAGAGCTGAATATGAATGCGGCGAAGTATATCGAACTCTTAAAAAAACCTTAAACTTTGTGCACTAACAAATTATAAATTGACGGTTACACCGAAGGTACATTCGGTTTTTTGTCATGTACATCAAATTTGGTCTAAACCAATTCCAATTTGGGATCTGTGCACTCAGATTTCACATGGATCAGATTTAAAAGAACACCTGGTGTTTGTCGTTATGCGAAAAAGTTGAAAATACTATTCGCTACATATATAATATAACTAGCAGAGCCCAGCCCCCCGAAATTCGAGTGCAAATTCTAGGAAATTACACCAATTTCAATGGTCGAAGAATTATTAAAATTTACAATTCTAGGAAATTGTATTTTTTCATTTAATAAATTATTTTATAAGACCCTAAAGGTATGCTAATCAATTTTATCCAATTCACAATTCAACACTTTCTGCTGTCGTTATTGGTTTATGTTTAAAATTATTTTTCAATTCAACACAGAGCTTTTTGCAAACACATTAACAAATTTAATAAACGCACACATAGCATTGTATAATTTTATGTATGTGTTAGTAGTAACTTTAAATGCATTTTACTCCAAAAAAAATTTAAAAATGTAAGAATCTATAAATCTGGTGGACAGCTAAAAAAATAGTTTTCAAATGAGGTATGTTTGCTCAAAGTCGGGGTAAAACTGACAAAGTTACAGCGGTCACAAGTGATCGCCTTGCCCATTACTATTTAATATAATTAAATTTGTAATTTATTTATTATTTTTATTTATAATTGATTTAAACTAGGACATTTCAGCCCTCGAAATTCGAGTGCAAATTCTAGGAAATTTTATTTTTGCAATTTTATTTTATTTTTTATAAATAAAGACCCTAAAGGTATGCTAATCAATTATAGCCAATTTGCAAATCAACAAAAAACAAACTCATTTTTATTACAACCACATTAACAAATTTAATAAACGCACATATAGCATATAATAATAATAATTTTATGTATGTGTTAGTATCAACTTTAAATGCAATTTACTCAAAATAAAGGAAAAAATTTAAAAATCTGTAAATCTGCAAGTCGGCTAAAAAGAAATACCTTTCAAATAATATACGTTTGGTCAAAATCGGGATAAAACGGTAGAACAAAACATCGGTCACAAGAAATAGCTTAGCCTATTAATATTATAGATGCCATTCAAATTTGGTTTATGCTTATTTTCTATATCGAATTAGGTGGACCAAAGAGATAGGGTCTCTAAACCATGGTATAGGGCATCGTATTAGCGGTCTAGACCGACTATAATTTCTTACTTGTTATTAATTATCTTATTGATTTTAAACACCCTTTTAAAATATCTATTCATTATAATGTGAAATCTAACTTTTTTGTTTCTTAGTGTTGATAACCTGGTTATAATAGTTTATTTAGAACACGGGTGGAGAGTGTCAAAGACTCGGAATTGCCGAAATTAACACTTTTTTTTGAGAATTGGGACCCTAAGTGGAAAAGTGAAAATGATAACCAGATTTATTAATGGGTTAAATGTGTTAATGGTTGTTTTATTTAGATTTACTGTCTATAATGATCTATAATAATGTTGATTTATATGATATTATTTAATTTATATTTATTTATACTAGTTTAAAGTGTGAATAATGTCTTGTAATGAATGAATGGTTAAGATTTATTTGTAAGACCACAACATTGTTATAACAAACAAATAAGAAAACAATTACTCAACTTATGTAGGCAATTTATTTTAGTAAAATAAAACTTCCTGCTTTGACATATAGAGCAAAACGTAGCGAATGCTTTCATATTAATTAAATAAGTGAAAAAAAAAAACATTTTTGAAAAAAAATATAGAAAATTGTTTAAAAAATTACATAATTTATTTTATTTTTTGTAACAAAACTATTTACTAAAATTGAAAAAAAAAAAAGAAATTATATACTTATAAAATAAAAACACTAACCTAAATGTAAACATAACGAATTGTTGAGTAACTTCAAAATTGCCTGTAAAAACCTCCTCAAAACATCTTTGCTATAAAACACTATTTTTTGCTTGTTTTTTTGTTGTTGTTGTTCTTGTTGCTTTAAACCTTAACAACACCCACGCTTACTAACCATCTTTTCGGCTGTTTTATTATGCACTTTACTCGTTTTTAACTGAAAACAACCTTGGAAATGATAGCTTTGCAAATAAATAAAAGAAGCAGCAAAAGCAACAAACAAAGACTAGATAAATTAACTTAAAAAAAAAACAATCAAATAAAATACATTAAGAAATATATGTATGCCTGTATGCCTGGCCAAGTGGCGGATGAACCTAAAATAGTTTTACAATACCAAATTAAAATACAATAGGTGCGTTCTCGTACCAGACTAGCCGGAGCTTAAATTAAATTGGGTGATATCAGAACTGTTATAAGAGAAATAAGATGTTTCTTACAGATTCTTACTAGAACTTATCCAAACATTTTCTTCGAGTTAATTGCCCTCTGAGTCTATTTGTCTGTCTGAGTGTCCATGTAAACCTTGTAATTAAGCTACAGGTTGCAAATAAATTTTGATGGAATCTTGTATATAAGCTTTTATCGACCATAGGATGAACGCTTTTGAAATTGGTGAAAATCGGTGCACGTTCAGATTTAGCTCCATAAAAATAAACCAAGTAGTTCAAAAATAAACCCTATTGGATCATTTTCTGTCATAGTCTTCATATAAAGCTGATTTTCGATATTCACTTAAATTTAGCAAAATAATCTAACCCATAAAAACAAAGTTTTTATTAAAACTTTTTCTTTCAATGGTGCGTGGTAGAGAAGAAGATAGCATATATTTCAAAAATTTATAACTACACTATATTCTTAATCGGACCGGTTTCTGGCATTTCAGCCTTCATCAGCGATTTATTGAACATTTTGATAATTGTTATGTTATAATTGAATAGATTGTTTCTATATCAAATTTTTCTACTTAGGGCGGCCATAAGATTTGAACCGTGAATTTTCACATACACTCCTACTAGCACTTTTTGGTCAGCGCTTTAACACACTCACCTAAAGTCAGGCCTACGAGCGGTATGGTTAGAATCAGTTTCCATACCATACAGCTTTTACTTCGTACTAATTTCAGAAGATACAACTCTGTCCAAACAAAGATTCGTTATTTTTGAATTTTTGAGTATTTTTACATTCATACTTCTAATTTCCACTATTCTCAGTTTCATGAGTGTTGCCATATGTGATGTACGGTCTTTACATACTATATATTGCACTTCTTACATATCGCACCTGTACCTCTAAAGTGAGTCAACTCAAAATTTACAAATTTTCAGTAGAGGCAAAAACGGTTTTTTTAATATTTACTATAAAATTTAAAAACAGTTGTTTCGTTGTAAAGAATTGCGAATAATAAGTATACAACAGTAGTTGTTTTTTCAGAGATCAACAAAAATAAGTTTTTTGGGTGGAACTCAAAATATGTATTTTTAGTGGATTCTAAAGCAGCTACTCTTATAACACAAAGAGGGTTACAGCTGTATTTTTTTTTTGCGAAAGACTAGAAAAATCGATGTAAGATTTTTACAGTGGATAGATATGACCATTGTTATCGTTTTCTTGCAAAAAGTGAAAATTGAAAAATTTTGAGTTGACTCACTTTACAGGTACAGGTGCGATATATTTGAGATTATGCTTTGAAGCTTTTTTTATTTTGCTGTTTCTTCTCATTCAAATCCTTATCCTGCAAAATTTTTTAAATAAATTTAGTATCATTTCTTCTGATTTAATTTCACCTACAGCACATATATATGTGGTTTTCTAGAATAATCGCGTATGTCATAAAATCAAAATGTTGAGGGGAGCCAAAAAACGTTATATTTGAAATTATGGACTCGATGTAAAGATGTTAGCGCTTTTTATTTAACAGTCCTGTAGATATGGGCAATAACTACTTAATATAAAATTTTGAGTCAAAAATCTTCAGAGGAATAGATCCTAGAGAAGGACGAAAAACAATATTAAAATTACACTTAAAGTGTGTGCATATAAAACAACTTATGCCGAAAATCGTCGTTTTCTTTGAAAAAGAAAACTACCAATGCAACCACCCATGTAGACATCAGTTGTTGTTGCTTGAAAAATGGATTTTTTTGTTCGTCAACAAAAAATTAACGGGACTTAGGAATACAACAACGTATCAAGAATAATAGTGACAAAAATAACAGAAATAAACACACAAGTTTTTACAAGTGGTTATAAACTGAAAACTAATCCAAAATTATTTTGAATTTTTTTTTTTTTTTTCATTAATAACAACGTATGTCCCTATGCGTCGTTTTCTGAGAAAATAATTTGTCGGCAATCAAACGTAGGTTACGTCGTTAGTGCTGCAAATTAATTTAATAAACATTTAAGTTACGTCGTTATTTAAAGAAAAAACTCAGAAATGGTCAATATTTTTATACCCTCCACACCCCAGTGGCAGAGGGTATATATAGGTTTGTCATTCCTTTTGTAACGCATCCTTATAACAAGGGAAGTTGATTTACCGATGACCGTCTGTCCGTCTGTCCGTCTGTCTGTGGAAATCACGATCACGCCGTCAATATCTAAGCTAGACCGCTCGTTTTTGTATAAAATCGTTTACTAACATCCCAAAGGAGTTTCTATTTAAAATCGTCAAAACCGATCACAGGGTTCACGAGCTATGAATGAAACTTTGAAAAAACTCTTGAAAAAATAAAATTTTTCAGTGTGTTTGTTGTTTTTCTTAAGATAAGTTGTATATGTTGTAATTCTTCGTATTATTGAAGTCATTACAGTTGTGTGTATATTAATACTGCACGTGTCACATTGGCCTAAGCAAGTTTTACCACATATATTTTTATCATTAAAATTAAATATTAAAAATTAATAAAAATGGAAAATGGAAAATGAAAAATGAAAATTTAAAAATGAAAATTTAAAAATGAAAAATGAAAATTTAAAAATGAAAAATGAAAAATGAAAAATCAAAAATGGAAAATGAAAAATGAAAATTGAAAAATGAAAAATGGAAAATGAAAAATGAAAAATGGAAAATGAAAAATGAAAAATGAAAAATCAAAATTAAAAATGAAAAATGGAAATTCAAAAATTAAAAATGAAATATGGAAAATGAAAAATGGAAAATGAAAATGGAAAATGAAAAATTGAAAATCGAAAATGGAGAAGGGAAAATGGAAAATGAGAAATGGAAAATGAAAAATGAAAAATTAAAAGTGGAGAATGGATAATGAAAAATTAAAAATGGAAAATGGAAAATGGAAAATGAGAAATGGAAAATGGAAAATGGAACATGAAAAATGAAAAATGAAAAATGAAAATTGAAAAATGGAAAATGGAAAATGGAAAATGGAAAATGAAAAATGAAAAATGAAAAATGGAAAATGGAAAATGAAAAATGGAATATGGAAAATGGAAAATGAAAAATGGAAAACGGAAAACGAAAAATTAAAAATGGAAAATGGAAAATTAAAAATGGAAAATGAAAAATGAAAATTGAAAAATAGAAAATGGAAAATGAAAAATGAAAAATGATAAATGGAAAATGGAAAATGAAAAATGAAAAGTGAAAAATGAAAAGTGAAAAATGAAAAATGGAAAATGGAAAATGAAAAATTTAAAATTAAAAATGGCAAATGGAAAATGAAAAATTAAATATTAAAAATTAAAAATTAAAAAATAAAAATTAAAAATTAAAAATGAAAAATTAAAAATTATAAATTAAAAATTAAAAATTAAAAATTAAAAATTAAAAATTAAAAATTAAAAATTAAAAATTAAAAATTAAAAATTAAAAATTAAAAATTAAAAATTAAAAATTATAAATTAAAAATTAAAAATTAAAAATTAAAAATTAAAAATTAAAAATTAAAAATTAAAAATTTAAATTAAAAATTAAAAATTAAAAATTAAAAATTAAAAATTAAAAATTAAAAATTAAAAATTAAAAATTAAAAATTAAAAATTAAAAATTAAAAATTTAAAATTTAAAATTAAAAATTAAAAATTAAAAATTAAAAATTAAAAATTAAAAATTAAAAATTAAAAATTAAAAATTAAAAATTAAAAATTAAAAATTAAAAATTAAAAATTAAAAATTAAAAATTAAAAATTAAAAATTAAAAATAAAAAATTAAAAATTAAAAATTAAAAATTAAAAATTAAAAATTAAAAATTAAAAATTAAAAATTAAAAATTAAAAATTAAAAATTAAAAATTAAAAATTAAAAATTAAAAATTAAAAATTAAAAATTAAAAATTAAAAATTAAAAATTAAAAATTAAAAATTAAAAATTAAAAATTAAAAATTAAAAATTAAAAATTAAAAATTAAAAATTAAAAATTAAAAATTAAAAATTAAAAATTAAAAATTAAAAATTAAAAATTAAAAATTAAAAATTAAAAATTAAAAATTAAAAATTAAAAATTAAAAATTAAAAATTAAAAATTAAAAATTAAAAATTAAAAATTAAAAATTAAAAATTAAAAATTAAAAATTAAAAATTAAAAATTAAAAATTAAAAGTTAAAAATTAAAAATTAAAAATTAAAAATTAAAAATTAAAAATTAAAAATTAAAAATTAAAAATTAAAAATTAAAAATTAAAAATTAAAAATTAAAAATTAAAAATTAAAAATTAAAAATTAAAAATTAAAAATTAAAAATTAAAAATTAAAAATTAAAAATTAAAAATTAAAAATTAAAAATTAAAAATTAAAAATTAAAAATTAAAAATTAAAAATTAAAAATTAAAAATTAAAAATTAAAAATAAAAATTGGAAAATGAAAAATGATAAATGGAAAATGGAAAATGAAAACTGAAAAATTAAAAATGAAAAATTGAAAACGGAAAATGAAAAATTAAAAATGAAAAACTAAAAATGAAAAACGAAAGATGAAAATTGAAAAGTGAAAAATTGAAAATGATAAAAAAAAAAAATGAAAATTCGGCCCAGCCGAATTTAACACTCTTACTTGTTTTTTTTTTAAATTGAACACATGTAAAGAGCGTTAAAAATTAATATATTTGGCATCGTTAACTCAAAACTGACAAAAATGGACGTGTGCGGTTATTCCAGAAAACCACAGATATTTGCATTTTTCAGCTCAATATCTGGAATTCCCGATTTTTTGGTACAAAGTTTTTGAATATTTGTTTTTAATGCTAATTCCACAGAGAACCACATTTTTTTCTTTTGCTGCTTTCAACCAGACGCATTAACTCCTGGTGATCATTCTTCCTTTCTGCCTTTAGCTTCATTTTCCATCTTACGGTACATAGTTTCGACCCATGGGTTATGTTGACAATGTGTGCTAGCTGCATATTTCCCACAAAATTATCTGCTTGACGACTTAACATCCTATTCGTAAACTAATACGAATTCACTAATAAAGGTTAAATTAAAAAAATATGTTTTTTTTTGCAAAGTGCCTTTCCTTAAAAAGTATTTGTTCCTAAAAAAAAGTGCTTTTAATTCAAAATTAATTTTTTCTTCAAACGACTTTTCCAAAATACTGTTTCTTCAAGTACCTTTGCTTTAAAAATACCTTTTCGTAAAAAATACAATTTCATAAAAAAGTAAATTTTTAAAAACATATGTTTTTGCAAAGTACCTTTCCTTAAAAAGTACTTTTTCCTAAAAAAGTTCTAAAAAAGTTCTTTTTATTTAAAATTAATTTTTTCTTAAAAAGACTTTTACTTAAAAACTGCCTTTTGCTAAAAAAAAAGTAAATTTTCTTCAAAACGTATCTTTTCCTAAATAGTACTTTTTCTTTTCTCATCGTGATTTACGTCATGGGCGTTTATTTTATGAAGATTTTCTTCGTACGAATTATGGGGGGTAATGAACCAAATACCAATTAATACGAATTCATTAATAAAGGTTAGCACAAGTAGAGAAAAGATTATGAGGAGCAATATATTTTCTATTTTTTAAAATTTTAAAAATATCAATTTTTTTATGATCATTAACATTGGCAAAATATATATCCATTTGTCATATTAGAGATAATTTTAATACCTTCCAAATGACACCTAAATTGAGCATGTAGGTAAACTACTTTTAAAGACAACCGTTCCACGTTAGAGAGTTTTTACACTTTTCATATTTCGGACTATTAATTCCAGAAGTCCAAATTTTTAAATATTTCTTAGTTGAGTAAGGTACAGGTGAGGGGATAAATTTCGTGTTTTTAAATAGAAGTTCCCAATAATTATCGAGGATACCAATGAAGGTCAATTGAGGCATAATCGCCAAAAAGACGTAAGCGCCAATTTCATAAATTTTCAGGAGGTTGTTTTTTAATTACCTTTACTTTATCTTTAATATGTAAGCATGCAAAAATTTTTGGAGTAATTTCATGTCATTTTGCTCAAATAAACGTTTACTTTGTTTTTATTTTTTTTTTTATTCAAAAAACAAACTCAAGCAAATCAAGGTTTTGGTATAATTTGTACACTAAAGTTTGATGATTTAAATTAATTTTCGTTATCACATATTCATCATTTTTCGCCTAAGCTAACAGCTTATGTGTAGGATTAAAAGAGTGTGATCATATATGTTTTTTTAACATTAATAAAACATACTTTTTTTTAATTTTGTCTAGCGTTTTTAAAGTGAAATTGTAAAATACTAGAAAATTAATTAATAAAGGCGTTAAAGCGACACTAAAACCACTAACCTAATGTAGGCTGGTTATCCATATTTATGATACTGAACGAAATGACACAAATTCATTACGGTGCAAAACTATAAAGTTTAATATGTTGTTTCATTGCAAAAAAAAAAAAAAATAATAATAAATAAAAAAATATCATTTAAAAATACATATGATTTAATTACAATTTAATTGTGAATTATTACAAGGAAGTGTGGTATGAAAACAGTAAATTATGAAGTGTAATTTTTTTTTGAATAATTTAGTTCATATTTATATGAGCTATTCCATACCATAAATTATGAAATATAATTTTTGAATAACTTAATACATATACAAGGTATTTCATACCAAATTTCTTTAAATTGATTTTAATATCACTGTTGAATAATCCGAACACTTTTGTATGGTGTAATGAATTTTTCTGATAGAAATTAATTCTTTCTTAAAAAAAACCATCAAATTTAAATGGTATTAGGATTTAAAGGTAAATTACACTGTACTTGTTTTACAGTGTAATTAACAGTTAGCACATACACTAAATGTCAATAGTAGATTCTGGAGCCTTCTGGGGTTCTATGGCTATCTGCTATATTTAAAAGCAAAAATAAAATTTAGACGTTTCGCATTTAAAGACTCCAATTGGACTGAATTGGTAATAACTTTTAAACAAGATACTGTACACTTGCTAGAAAAAGTATGGGTACATCTAAAGATAAAAATTTCAAATATTAATAAAAATTACTTTTGTTACTTTTGTTTACAACGTTAAAAACGCTGAATGGCAACTATAAGTATTCGTACAGTTGCACCTAGGGGCGATCCACATATTACTTACAGATGTGTGACATCGATTTTATTTTAGTGGAAGACAAACTTGTTTGTATAAAGTTCATTTGACTTAATTGCATTTCTTTTGGAAACTATATTTTGTGATGAGAATAGAAAAAATTTAGAAACTATTTAACAAATTTGCATTTCAAAAAAATTGTACCTTTTTCTAAAAAGTAAATTTTCTTATAAAATTACCTTTTCTTAAAAACATACCTTGTCGTAAGAAGTGCCAGTTCCTAAAAAAGTACATTTTCTTTAAAAACTAAAATTTTCTTTAAAAAGTACCTTTTCGTTAAATAGTACCTTTTCATTAAAAAGTACTTTTTCTTTAAAAAGTGTCTTTTCCAAAGTACATAAAAAATGCATTTTCAGAAAAAAGTACCTTGTTTTAGAAACATCGTTTCTTCGCAAAGTACCTAAAAAACTACCTTTTCTAGAAAAGGTATTAAGATACTTTTACTTAAAAAAGTACCTTTCATTAAAAAGTAACATTTCTTAAAAAAGTGTCTTTCCTTAAAAAGTAACTTTTCTGAAAAAGTATGTTTCCAAAAAAAAGTATTTTCTTAAAAAAAGTACATTTCGTTAAAAAGTACCTTTTCTTAAAATGTAAATTTTCTTATAAAATTACCTTTTCTTAAAAGCAGTTCATAAAAACGTACACTTTTTTTAAAAAGTATCTTTTCTTTAAAAAGTACATTTTACCAAAGTACTTTTCAAAAAAGTATCGTTCTTAAAAAAGTCACTTTTTACTAACAAAGTACATTTTCTTAAAATAGTACATTTTCTTAAAAGTACGTTTTCTTAAAAAAGTACCTTTCCTTAAAAAAGTATTTTGTTACTAAAGTCCTTTTTCTTTAAAAAGTATATTTTCTTAAGAAGGCTTTTTTTTTAAAGTACCTTACCTTATGAAAATAACATATTCTTAGAAACGGTACCTTCTACTTGAAGAAGTACTTTTTTTTAAATATTGGTTTTTTTTTGCAAAGTACCTTTCCTTAAAAAGTATTTTTTTCTAAAAAAGGTTCTTGTTATTTAAAATAATTTTTTTCTTCAAAAGAATTTTCTAAAGTACTGTTTCCTTTAAAAACTACCTTTTCTTAAGAAATGCAGTTTCATAAAGGAGTCCCTATTCATAATAAAGTAAATTTTCAAAAAACATCCTTTCTTTGCACAGTACAATTTTCCTAAACTAGTACCTCTTCTTTAAAAAGTATATTTTCTTAATACTCTTACTTAAGAAAGTACAGTTCCATAAAAAGTATCTTTTCTTAAAAAAGTTCCTTTCTTAAAAGTACCTACTCTTAAATAAGCACCTTCTAAGTACTTTTTCCGTACTTTTCCCTAAAAAGAACCTTATATAAAAAGTACCTTTCTTAAAAAAGAACCTTTTTACTAACAAAGTACATTTTCTTAAAAAAGGAAATTGTCTTAAAAAATAAGTTTTCTTAAAAAAGCACCTTTCATTAAAAAAGTATTTTTTTTCCTAAAAAAGTACTTTTTATTAAAAAAGTAGATATCATTAAGTCTTTTTTTTAAAACACCTTTCTGTAAAAAACTAACCTATTAAAAACGATACCATTTCATATAAGTACTTTTTATTAAAAAAGTATATTTTCCTAAAACGTACCAGTTCTTAAAAAAGTACATTTTCTTTAAACAGTAAATTTTCTTTAAAAAGTAAATTTTCTTTAAAAGGGAACCTTTTCTTTAAAAATTTAATTTTCTTTAAAGAATACTTTTTCTTTAAAAAGTACTTTTATTTTAAAAAGTATCTTTTCCCAAGTACTTTTTCTTTAAAAGGAACTTTTTCTTTAAACAGTACTTTTTCTTTAAAAAGTAATTTTTCTTTAAACAGTACCTTTGCTTCAAAAAGCACCTTTTCATAAAATATACATTTTCATAAAAAAGTCAATTTTCTTAATAAGTACATTTTCTTAAAAACATCCTTTCTTTGCAAAGTACTATTTTCCTAAATTAGTACCTCTTCTATAAAAAGCATTTTTTCTTAAGAATTTAGTTAAAAAATAACCTTTACTAAAAAATTATGTTTTCTTAAAAAAGTACATTTCCTAAAAAAGGTCCTACTCCTAAATAAGTACCTTTTGTTAAAGAAGTGCCTTTCCGTACTTTTTCCTAAAAAGAACCTTATTAAAAAGTACATTTCTTAAAAAAGTACCTTTTTACTAACAAAGTACATTTTCTTAAAAAGGGAAATTGTCTTAAAAACTACGTTTTCTTAAAAGAGCACCTTTCCTTAAAAAGTATTTTTTTTTTCCTAAAAAAAATTACTTTTTATTTAAAAAGTAAATTTCATTAAGAGTCTTTTTTTAAAGTACCTTTCCGTAAAAAAATAACATATTCTTAAAAACGATACCCTTTACTTAAAAACGATACCATTTCAAAAAAGTACTTTTTATTAAAAAAGTATATTTTCCTAGAAAGTACCAGTTCTTAAAAAAGTACATTTTCTTCAAAAAGTAAATTTTCTCTAAAAAGTAAATTTTCTTTAAAAAGTAAATTTTTTAAAAGGAACCTTTTCTTTAAAAAGTAATTTTTCTTTAAAAGGAACCTTTTCTTTAAAAAGTTAATTTTCTTTAAAAAGTACCTCTTCTATAAAAAATACTTTTTCTTTAAAAGTACTTTTATTTTAAAAATTATCTTTCCCAAAGTACTTTTTCTTTAAAAACAACCTTTGCTTTAAAAGAAACCTTTTCATATAAAATACATTTTCACAAAAAGTTAAATTTTTAAAAAAAATCTGTTTTTTTTTTTGCA